>OX638132.1:44742790-44919119 GCA_951804985.1 Dryomyza anilis | reverse complement strand
TTATATTTATATTTATATTTATATTTATATTTATATTTATATTTATATTTATATTTATATTTATATTTATATTTATATTATATTTATATTTATATTTATATTTATATTTATATTTATATTTATATTTATATTTATATTTATATTTATATTTATATTTATATTTATATTTATATTTATATTTATATTTATATTTATATTTATATTTATATTTATATTTATATTTATATTTATATTATATTTATATTTATATTTATATTATATTTATATTTATATTTATATTTATATTTATATTTATATTTATATTTATATTTATATTTATATTTATATTTATATTTATATTATATTTATATTTATATTTATATTTTATATTTATATTTATATTTATATTTATTTATATTTATAATTTATATTTATATTTATATTTATATTTATATTTATATTTATATTTATATTTATATTTTATATTTATATTTATATTTATATTTATATTTATATTTATATTTATATTTATATTTATATTTATATTTATATTTATATTTATATTTATATTTATATTTATATTTATATTTATATTTATATTTATATTTATATTTATATTTATATTTATATTTATATTTATATTTATATTTATATTTATATTTATATTTATATTTATATTTATATTTATATTTATATTTATATTTATATTTATATTTATATTTATATTTATATTTATATTTATATTTATATTTATATTTATATTTATATTTATATTTATATTATATTTATATTTATATTTATATTTATATTTATATTTATATTTTATATTTATATTTAATTTATATTTATATTTATATTTATATTTATATTTATATTTATATTTATATTATATTTATATTTATATTTATATTTATATTTTATATTTATATTTATATTTATATTTATATTTATATTTATATTTATATTTATATTTATATTTATATTTATATTTATATTTATATTTATATTTATATTTATATTTATATTTATATTATATTTATATTTATATTTATATTTATATTTATATTTATATTTATATTTATATTTATATTATATTTATATTTATATTTATATTTATATTTATATTTATTATTTATATTTATATTTATATTTATATTTATATTTATATTTATATTTATATTTATATTTATATTTATATTTATATTTATATTTATATTTATATTTATTATATTTATATTTATATTTATATTTATATTTATATTTATATATTTATATTTATATTTATATTTATATTTATATTTATATTTATATTTATATTTATATTTATATTTATATTTATATTTATATTTATATTTATATTTATATTTATATTTATATTATATTTTATATTTATATTTATATTTATATTTATATTTATATTTATATTTATATTTATATTTATATTTATATTTTATATTTATATTTTATATTTATATTTATATTTATATTTATATTTATATTTATATTTATATTTATATTTATATTTATATTTATATTTATATTTATATTTATATTTATATTTATATTTATTATTTATATTTATATTTATATTTATATTTATATTTATATTTATATTTATATTATATTTATATTTATATTTATATTTATATTTATATTTATATTTATATTTATATTTATATTTATATTTATATTTATATTTATATTTATATTTATATTTATATTATATTTATATTTATATTTATATTTATATTTATATTTATATTTATATTTATATTTATTATTTATATTTATATTATATTTATATTTATATTTATATTTATATTTATATTTATATTTATATTTATATTTATATTTATATTTATATTATATTTATATTTATATTTATATTTATATTTATATTTATATTTATATTTTATATTTATATTTATATTATATTTATATTTATATTTATATTTATATTTATATTTATATTTATATTTATATTTATATTTATATTTATATTTATATTTATATTTATATTTATATTTATATTTATATTTATATTTATATTTATATTTATTTATTTTATATTTATATTTATATTTATATTTATATTTATATTTATATTTATATTTATATTTATATTTATATTTATATTTATATTTATATTTATATTTATATTTTATATTTATATTTATATTTATATTTATATTTATATTTATATTTATATTTATATTTATATTTATATTATATTTATATTATATTTATATTTATATTATATTTATATTTATATTTATATTTATATTTATATTTATATTTATATTTATATTTATATTTATATTTATATTATATTTATATTTATATTTATATTTATATTTATATTATATTTATATTTATATTTATATTTATATTTATATTTATATTTATATTTATATTTATATTTATATTTATATTTATATTTATATTTATATTTATATTTATATTTATATTTATATTTATATTTATATTTTATATTTATATTTATATTTATATTTATATTTATATTTATATTTATATTTATATTTATATTTATATTTATATTTATATTTATATTTATATTTATATTTATATTTATATTTATATTTATATTTATATTTATATTTATATTTATATTTATATTTATATTTATATTTATATTTATATTTATATTTATATTTATATTTATATTTATATTTATATTTATATTTATATTTATATTTATATTTTATATTTATATTTATAATTATATTTATATTATATTTATATTTATATTTATATTTATATTTATATTTATATTTATATTTATATTTATATTTATATTTATATTTATATTTATATTTATATTTATATTATATTTATATTTATATTTATATTTATATTTATATTTATATTTATATTTATATTTATATTTATATTTATTTATATTTATATTTATATTTATATTTATATTTATATTTATATTTATATTTATATTTATATTTATATTTATATTTATATTTATATTTATATTTATATTTATATTTATATTTATATTTATATTTATATTTATATTTATATTTATATTTATATTTATATTTATATTTATATTTATATTTATATTTATATTATATTTATATTTATATTTATATTTATATTTATATTTATATTTATATTTATATTTATATTTATATTTATATTTATATTTATATTTATATTTATATTTATATTTATATTTATATTTATATTTATATTTATATTTATATTTATATTTATATTTATATTTATATTTATATTTATATTTATATTTATATTTATATTTATATTTATATTTATATTTATATTTATATTTATATTTATATTTATATTTATATTTATATTTATATTTATATTTATATTTATATTTATATTTATATTTATATTTATATTTATATTTATATTTATATTTATATTTATATTTATATTTATATTTATATTTATATTTATTTTATATTTATATTTATATTTATATTTATATTTATATTTATATTTATATTTATATTTATATTTATATTTATATTTATATTTATATTTATATTTATATTTATATTTATATTTATATTTATATTTATATTTATATTTTATATTTATATTTATATTTATATTTATATTTATATTTATATTTATATTTATTATTTATATTTATATTTTATATTTATATTTATATTTATATTTATATTTATATTTATATTTTATATTTATATTTATATTTATATTTATATTTATATTTATATTTATATTTATATTTATATTTATTATTTATATTTATATTTATATTTATATTTATATTTATATTTATATTTATATTTATATTTATATTTATATTTATATTTATATTTATATTTATATTTATATTTATATTTATATTTATATTTATATTATATTTATATTTATATTTATATTTATATTTATATTTATATTTATATTTATATTTATATTTATATTTATATTTATATTTATATTTATATTTATATTTATATTTATATTTATATTTATATTTATATTTATATTTATATTTATATTTATATTTATATTTATATTTATATTTATATTTATATTTATATTTATATTTATATTTATATTTATATTTATATTTATATTTATATTTATATTTATATATTTATATTTATATTTATATTTATATTTATATTTATATTTATATTTATATTTATATTTATATTTATATTTATATTTATATTTATATTTATATTTATATTTATATTATATTTATATTTATATTTATATTTATATTTATATTTATATTTATATTTATATTTATATTTATATTTATATTTATTATATTTATATTTATATTTATATTTATATTTATATTTATATTTATATTTATATTTATATTTATATTTATATTTATATTTATATTTATATTTATATTTATATTTATATTTATATTTATATTTATATTTATATTTATATTTATATTTATATTTATATTTATATTTATATTATATTTATATTTATATTTATATTTTATATTTATATTTATAATTTATATTTATATTTATATTTATATTTATATTTATATTTATATTTATATTTATATTTATATTTATATTTATATTTATATTTATATTATATTTATATTTATATTTATATTTATATTTATATTTATATTTATATTTATATTTATATTTATATTTATATTTATATTTATATTATATTTATATTTATATTTATATTTATATTTATATTTATATTTATATTATATTTATATTTATATTTATATTTATATTATATTTATATTTATATTTTATATTTATATTTATATTTATATTTATATTTATATTTATATTTATATTATATTTATATTTATATTTATATTTATATTTTATATTTATATTTATATTTATATTTATATTTATATTTATATTTATATTTATATTTATATTTATATTTATATTTATATTTATATTTATATTTATATTTATATTTATATTTATATTTATATTTATATTTATATTTATATTTATATTTATATTTATATTTATATTTATATTTATATTTATATTTATATTTATATTTATATTTATATTTATATTTATATTTATATTTATATTTATATTTTATATTTATATTATATTTATATTTATATTTATATTTATATTTATATTTATATTTATATTTATATTTATATTTATATTTATATTTATATTTATATTTATATTTATTATTTATATTTATATTTATATTTATATTATATTTATATTTATATTTATATTTATATTTATATTTATATTTATATTTATATTTATATTTATATTTATATTTATATTTATATTTATATTTATATTTATATTTATATTTATATTTATATTTATATTTATATTTATATTTATATTTATATTATATTTATATTTATATTTATATTATATTTATATTTATATTTATATTTATATTTATATTTATATTTATATTTATATTTATATTTATATTTATATTTATATTTATATTTATATTTATATTTATATATTTATATTTATATTTATATATTTATATTTATATTTATATTTATATTTATATTTATATTTATATTTATATTTATATTTATATTTATATTTATATTTATATTTATATTTATATTTATATTTATATTTATATTTATATTTATATTTATATTTATATTTATATTTATATTTATATTTATATTTATATTTATATTTATATTTATATTTATATTTATATTTATATTTATATTTATATTTATATTTATATTTATATTTATATTTATATTTATATTTATATTTATATTTATATTTATATTTATATTTATATTTATATTTATATTTATATTTATATTTATATTTATATTTATATTTATATTTATATTTATATTTATATTTATATTTATATTTATATTTATATTTATATTTATATTTATATTTATATTTATATTTATATTTATATTTATATTTATATTTATATTTATATTTATATTTATATTTATATTTATATTTATATTTATATTTATATTTATATTTATATTTATATTTATATTTATATTTATATTTATATTTATATTTATATTTATATTTATATTTATATTTATATTTATATTTATATTTATATTTATATTTATATTTATATTTATATTTATATTTATATTTATATTTATATTTATATTTATATTTATATTTATATTTATATTTATATTTATATTTATATTTATATTTATATTTATATTTATATTTATATTTATATTTATATTTATATTTATATTTATATTTATATTTATATTTATATTTATATTTATATTTATATTTATATTTATATTTATATTTATATTTATATTTATATTTATATTTATATTTATATTTATATTTATATTTATATTTATATTTATATTTATATTTATATTTATATTTATATTTATATTTATATTTATATTTATATTTATATTTATATTTATATTTATATTTATATTTATATTTATATTTATATTTATATTTATATTTATATTTATATTTATATTTATATTTATATTTATATTTATATTTATATTTATATTTATATTTATATTTATATTTATATTTATATTTATATTTATATTTATATTTATATTTATATTTATATTTATATTTATATTTATATTTATATTTATATTTATATTTATATTTATATTTATATTTATATTTATATTTATATTTATATTTATATTTATATTTATATTTATATTTATATTTATATTTATATTTATATTTATATTTATATTTATATTTATATTTATATTTATATTTATATTTATATTTATATTTATATATTTATATTTATATTTATATTTATATTTATATTTATATTTATATTTATATTTATATTTATATTTATATTTATATTTATATTTATATTTATATTTATATTTATATATTTATATTTATATTTATATTTATATTTATATTTATATTTATATTTATATTTATATTTATATTTATATTTATATTTATATTTATATTTATATTTATATATTTATATTTATATTTATATTTATATTTATATTTATATTTATATTTATATTTATATTTATATATTTATATTTATATTTATATTTATATTTATATTTATATTTATATTTATATTTATATTTATATTTATATTTATATTTATATTTATATTTATATTTATATTTATATTTATATTTATATTTATATTTATATTTATATTTATATTTATATTTATATTTATATTTATATTTATATTTATATTTATATTTATATTTATATTTATATTTATATTTATATTTATATTTATATTTATATTTATATTTATATTTATATTTGTATTTGTATTTGTATTTATATTTATATTTATATTCACTTTTATATAAGTTAATCTCTTCAATGTTTTGTGCAGTAATTAATTTCTAAACCTCTTTTATTTTCAGTCCTTAGAAAGCACCCGCCGAATGTTGGCGCTATGTGAAGAGGTATGTCTATATTTCAATATTTACTAACCAAATAGATTGTTACTATATTGTAAGTTCTACATATATAATAAATTACCAGCTTTGGGTACATAGTTTCCTTTGCAAATTTTGTTCATTAAAAATCTTTCAAAAATGTGCTCACTTGAGAAATTATCTTGTTTAATTTAAATTATAGAGATATGATCATGCGTTTTTTATTAGTTAATTTCACATATTTGTACATAGAGTATACAGTTTAGGGGTATACAAGGCAACGTGTCTGACCGCTTTAATATGGCGAAGTCTGCGCAATCATTTTCCCTGTAAACGCCGCTCTTTATCACTCTGTGTAGCCGATGCGTCGGCTGAGTGGCGAACATCTCCCCCAGAGAGGACGTTCGTACATTGTAGAAAACCTTAAATTCAATTAAAAAAAGAAGAGTCTATAATGACCGATACGATAATTACCCAAGCAAACATGATTTATAGTTATGCACCTGGAATGTCCTGGCCCTTTATAGGGAGGGTGCTTCTATCCAGCTGGTAGATGTCCTTGAAAAATATATGACTGGCATCACTGATATCCATAAAATGCAATGGATGTGACAGGGCTGATCCGAACAAGCGTCCTGTGATATTACTACAGCTTACATGCGTAGAGACACGAATTTCGATGTGGATTTAAAGTCGGCAAGAGACTCTGCCACCTTGCCTCTATGTTCACGCCCGTGAATTAAAGACTGACAGCTGTCCGCATCAAAGCTTAATATTTTCACATCAGCCTTGTTTGTTCACACGCCCCGAAGATCGAGAAAGATAACGAGAAAAAATAGCGCTTCTACGATATCAAAATCTAGGTAGGCGATTTTAATATCAAGGTGGGCAGATAAGGCATCTACTGTCCCACAATCAAAAACTTTAGCCTTCATGCCAACACTTCCGAAAACGGAATGAGGCTAATCGACTTTGCCGCAGCACAAAACATGGTATTTACTAGCACTAGATTCGAACATCTCGATATCCTTAAGGCCACATCAAAAAACGCGAAACTAAATTCATCACGATGTGATTGAAGAAAGGCACGCTTCGAGCGTGAAGGACGTACGCACTATCCGAGGTGTCAATATGGACTCGTATCATTATCTTGTAGCAGTCAATATACGCACACCGTTAAGCGCTGCGAAGAACGTACGAAACCAAACACAGAGAAAGCTAGACGTCGGAAAGAGGCAAGCACTGCAAACAACACAAGCCTTTTCCATTCGACTCTCACACCTGCTTAGACAAAGCATTCTTCCTCTCGATGATATAAGAGCGCAGGACGAGACAAGAATGAGGCTTGAAAATTCTTGGAGATGATAAAACGTCTATTCGGAGTTTCAAAAACTGGAGCCTCTTCCAGTAAAGATGAGAACGGGTGACTGATATCCAAAGCACACTGAATATGGAGGGATCACTTCTCGACGGGCAGGTGATGATGACAGCAATTCCACCGTTAGGGAAGGGAACCTGGCAGTACTTGATGACGATGTTAAGATTCCGCCACCGAACCATCACGAGGTCAGAACAGCCATTGTCTAGCTGAAAAACAACAAAACCACGAGCGCTGGCGCGGCAGGCCTGCAGAATTGTTTAAGAGCGTAGGTGAAGAGCTAATAGACAGCATGCATTAGCTCGTAAGCAGAATATGGCATGCAACTGAAACTTCAGTGTATATGTATGTGAAATGCTGAAATACATAGTCAATAGTCTGATTGGACCATATAAGTGCGACTTTAGACCTGGAAAGTACATCAAAGACCAAATTTTCACATTGCGCTAAATCCAGGAAAAGACCCTAGAAAATGAGATCGCACCTACCACCTATTTGTCGACTAAAAAACCGGCTTCGACTCTCCGATAAGTGATCAATACGCTGCAATGTCTGTGATCGGTATACATGCGAAACTTATAAG
This sequence comes from Dryomyza anilis, assembly GCA_951804985.1. NCBI lineage: Eukaryota > Metazoa > Arthropoda > Insecta > Diptera > Dryomyzidae > Dryomyza > Dryomyza anilis. The sequence goes on along the minus strand of OX638132.1, from coordinate 44,909,759 downwards.
GCATTGCAGGATGACCCTGAGCAACATACGTTGCTTGGTAACAATAGCCTATTCGAGCCATTTCGTACCGAACGAGGTTTCGACAGGGAGATCCCTATCATGTGAATTTTTTAACTTATTGATGCAGCAAATAGTTCGAGCTGCCGAATCCGTCTCCGAACTCCATGCGTCTTAAACAGAAAGCTAATTATGACACCTAGAGCTCTCTTCTGCCGGGCAAAAATAAAAATAGATGATGGCCTCCGACGATGAGAGAGTATTGGCTCTATCTGCTTTGCTAACGAATATCGAGTCAGGATGAACCATGAGCTGTATGAGTTATTCGGCGACATTGACATAGTCATCTAGCGAAGTTTTTAGTCTGAGTAAAACTTGTCGAAGTCCAGGGTTCGTTACAAAATCAAAGCCATTAAAAAAAAATATATATTTTGTTACATTTCTGTGCTTTACAATTTAATTATTTTATAATTTAATTTTTATACCCTACACTAAGAGTGAAAGGGTATATTCAGTTTGGTACGCCGTTTGTAACACCCAGAAGGAAGCATCTCCGGTATGGAAAAGTATATATATTCTTGATCAGCATGACCTCCTGAGTCGATTTAGCGATGTCCGTCTGTCCGTCTGTCCGTCTGTCTGTCCGTCTGTCTGTCTGTCCGTCCGTCTGTCTGTCTGTTGAAATCCCTACTACTTTTAAAATTGAAGAGCTAGATAAATGAAACTTATAACTTAGATTACTAATATATCTACGCTGTATGTGCGAAAAAATTGGCGAGATCGGTCCATTGTGACCTATGATCCGACCACTTATGTTCAAATACCTCATATAAAATGTACATATAAAGATCCATTTTTATGTATACGTGCTTAGATAAACTTTTTTGGTCAAATATATATTGATATCATGCTCAAATACATTATAATAATGTTTTCCGGCAAAAAGACCTGTGGTTCATTAAAAAAAAAATCGAAATTCGGTACACCTACCCATTTGTAAATATGGGTATCAAATGAATGGAAATTCTTCAGCGATTGAATGTTTGTAGTTATTTTCAGGATTCGTATACCCTGGTGACCTATATATCACTTTGAATGGTAACCACACATATGTGTAGGGTATTTATAGTCGGCTTAGACCGACTATAATTTTGATAATCCTAACTATCATAATTACACCTACTTTAAAATTTCCCATGTGATCTAACCTTCCCAACTGGTTTGCTTTTAATTTCTCGTAAACGAATATCTTAATTCTGATTTTCTATTTGAGAACCCTGTGCGCCTCTCCGCCTCACGACCTGTTGCTCGGTGCCTAGGACGAGAACACTTCTCCGCTTAGATTCGGTTTCTTTAAATAAAAGATTGTGGACTGTCGGCCGCTGTTAATTTAAGGAAAGATTGGAATTGGGAAGATTTCAAATCAATGAAAGATTGCACAGATAGATAATTATTGTTGAAATTTAAAAAATAATGTCGATTTCCATGGCACTTCAGTTGTTGCTCTATTCTAGCAGTTGTTGCACTGATAAATTTCCATAGAGCAATAACTGCTAGAATAGTTGTTGCTCTGAGTTTTTAGTTTTTGCACTCGTTTTGAAATCAGTTTTTCACTCACACAAAGACAATTTTAAGGAATTAAATTCTCACTAATGGTTATAAACTCTTCCTTTTTTGAGGATTAAATATTTTATCTGTCACAATAATTATAGATTTATAAAATATTATTTAAAATACTATAAACAGAAATATAATAAACAAAAAATGACAGAATTAAAATTCAATGTGAAATTATTCACAAACACATATTAGAAAATCAAGAATGATTTCCATGGCTAGTGCAACTATTGATTTTTTGGGGCAACAACTAAAAACTTGCCGTGGAAATCGACATAATTATTATCAGTTTTTCACAATGCTTAACAATACTATTATTTATGTTTTTTAAAATAATATTATAATTTTTTGTTTGTTTTGGAGTATAATAAAATGGTTCAATTTCAATTTGCATTATTCATGGTTTCCATTCTATCTTTCGCTATCACTCATCATCACTATTTCGCTAAACAGAGATGAAATACAAATCATTTCAACCCAGAAATGTGAATGCTAGAATGAAACGAGTACATACGACACCGTTTTGTGGCCAGATTATATTGAGGGATAACGAGTGATAGCGAGTGATTGCAATTTTTTAGCTTGCTATAACAAAAACATGTTTTTTGTTTACATTTTTCTATTTCACATTGACTTAAGAATTTTGATAAATTCATTGTCAAACAATTGTATGAAATAAAAAAAAAAACAGTTGTTAAGGTTAGATCACATGGAAAATTTTAAAGTAGGTGTTACTATAATAGTTAGGATTATCAAAATTATAGTCGGTCTAAGCCGACTATAAATACCCTACACATATGTGTGGTTACCATTCAAAGTGGTATATAGGTCACCAGGGTATCCGAACCCTGAAAATAACTACAAACTTTCCATCGCTGAAGAATTACCATTCATTTGATACTATATTTACAAATTGGTAGGTGTATCGAATCTCGTTTTTTTTGCAAACACAAGTCGGTTCGAGGGAAACATTATGCTCATGTATGTGTACCTAAGCAGTAAAATTGATCTGGAGATGTATATTTTATATGAGGTATTTGAACATAAGTGTCGGTTCTCAGGTCACAATAGACCGGTCACGCCAACCATACAGCTTAGATAAATAAGTAGGTAGTCTAAATCTAAAGTTTCACTGCTCTAGTTCTTCTACTTTTACTGTAATCGTGATTTCAACAGACAGACAGAAGGACAGACAGACGGACATCGCTAAATTGACTGCATATATGATGCACACCTGGACATACGAATCGTTTATCCTTTCATCCATTTTGTGGTGTCACCCTTCTTGTCTGTTACCCTATTGTCTAATTGTCTATTGGACTTTTGGATAAATATTTTTATTATAGTAGTGGGCACTGCCTAAAAATTATCATGATTTGAAGAAAAATTAGCATTGGACGTTTCCAACACAACAGCTTGCGTTGGAAATGTCCATTGCTCATTTTTCTTGAAATCATGAACATTTTTACGCCCATTACTATGGTGTCCAATGTTATGATGAAGATAGTGACACAGGAGTCAGTCCCAGATGATAAAAAATAGAGTAACAGTCATGAAAGCAAACCTGGATACATCGCGCAAAGTTTCCGTTTCCAGACAAATGTTTTGTGTTTTATTTTGTACAATTGTTTGACAATGAATTTATCTAAATTCTTATGTCAAAAATAGAAAAATGTAAACAAAAACAAGTTTTTGTTATAGCATGCTAAAAAAGTTATATCGCTTTATATCACTCGTTATCCCTAAAAATCATCTGGGGATATTGCTTGCTATAAAAAGGTGTTGTATGTACCCGTTTCTTTCTATATTTCTGGTTTGAAATGATTTGTATTTCATCTCTGTTTAGCGAAATAGTGATGACGAGTGATAGTGAAAGATAGCATGGAAACCATGTATTATGCATGGTTTTCACGTTATCTTTTATTGTCCCCAAATCGATATCACTCGGTATTATTTGCTATAAATGAGTGAATACAATATATTATTGTTTTTATAACAAACTAACATTCAAAATTCATTCAAAAAACATTCAAAAAATGTACAAGCCGCTGCTGTTGCGTTGGAAATGTTCAATGCCAAGTTGTCTCAAATCCTTAAGTTTTAGACCCATTACTATCATGAAGATATTGACCCATGAGGCAGTCCCACATGGTAGAAAATATGGTAACAGTCATGAAGGGAGACAGCACAAAATGGATGAATGGATTTCGTATGTCCAGATGTGCATCATGTCTGCTGACAGAAGCTGATTCCCAACATGCGATTGAAGTTGGGTTCGTACGCGGTTTCTGCGTAGCCGAATTCGTATCATAGCACCCATCAGTGAGACATACATCTTGAAATTACGCTGAATAAAACCGCTGAGACAATGATTAAAGAGAAGCGTGCTCAAACTGCACATTTGAAGGACTAAGCTCATTGGTGCTGGGTTCCAGTAGGTTGAGGGCTGTGTGTAGTTTTTCAAAAGCGCATACACAAAAAAAAAGATAGATAAATCTAACCGAAAAAGACGATTAAAATTACAGTGACCGAAAAACGTGGTAAAGCGAACCGACTAAAAATTGTTATAATTATAGTTCGTGAAAATATAAAATAGTAAAGATACAATTTTATTTGGTAAGTTTTACTATTTTGTTGGTAGAAAAGAGTAACTTTACCATTTTAGAGTTTAGTCATACCATTTATGTGGTTAAATTAATATTTCACAATTTTACAATTAGTTTAACTATTTTCATGGTTGAAAATTTCGTAATTTTATTTAACAATTTTTTATCGATTAGATTAACCACATGGATTATACTTGTTGTTTGTTTGTTAAAAATGGTTTATTAACAACTTTTTACGGTAAGATTAACCTATTTTTTTCTGTATCTATCCTGGATACATCGAGCAAGTTTCCGTTGTTTGACAATGAATTTATCAAAATTCTTATGTCAAAAATAGAAAAATATAAACAAAAAACATGTGTTTGTTAAAACATTTGAACTTTTGCTATCACTCGCTATCATTCGTTAACATTCATTCATGATATTTATGAACTTTAAGCTATTTAAAAAAAAAAAACTATTATTTTATTTTCTTGTATTATATTTTTTTTTTATACCCTACACTAAGAGTGAAAGGGTATATTCAGTTTGGTACGCCGTTTGTAACACCCAGAAGGAAGCATCTCCGGTATGGAAAAGTATATATATTCTTGATCAGCATGACCTCCTGAGTCGATTTAGCGATGTCCGTCTGTCTGTCCGTCTGTCTGTCCGTCTGTCTGTCTGTCTGTCTGTCTGTCTGTTGAAATCTTTTTACTTTTAAAATTGAAGAGCTAGATAAATGAAACTTATAACTTAGATTACTAATATACCTACGCTGTATGTGAGAAAAAATTGGCGAGATCGGTCCATTGTGACCTATGATCCGACCACTTATGTTCAAATACCTCATATAAAATGTACATAAAATGATCAATTCTTACGTATACGTGCTTAGGTAAACTTTTTTGGTCAAATATATATTGATGTCATGCTCAAATACATGATAATAATGTTTTCCGGCGAAAAGACTTGTGGTTCACAAAAAAAAAAATCGAAATTCGGTACACCTACCCATTTGTAAATATGGGTATCAAATGAATGGAAATTCTTCAGCGATTGAATGTTTGTAGTTATTTTCAGGATTCGTATACCCTGGTGACCTATATATCACTTTGAATGGTAACCACACATATGTGTAGGGTATTTATAGTCGGCTTAGACCGACTATAATTTTGATAATCCTAACTATCATAATTACACCTACTTTAAAATTTCCCATGTGATCTAACCTTCCCAACTGGTTTTTTATTAAATTCCTTTTTTTTTATTTCATTATTTTAATTTACTTATTTTTTAACTACTTACATTTTATTTTATAACTTTTCTTGCTGTTGCTGCCTAATGCTGCTGTTTGCTTTTGTTTGATGTTAAGTACCTGCGGTGGAGTTGTAAACAACAAAGGAAACGATTTGCTTTATAAGTACGAAATGACATACGCATAAAAAACTAAGAACAGTATCTGCTATCATCGACTATCGCGACGAGTAGCCAAAATAATCACTGCGAGTCATGCGGCATGACGCGTCAGTAAAATATAAATAGAATGGTCAAAAGTTGCAGTTGCACACATGTGATCATACACAAATATTTAAATACCTACCTACTTCGTGTTCTTTTCCTATGCTCCTTTTTGTGGACTGGTTTTTTTATTTTTCAGTATCGACTTTATGTTCGGCTGAATTGCACGTGACGGAAGCTGCGATGAATTCAAAAATCGTCAAAAAATGAATATTAATACCTTAAAAGCCCGAAAAAAAATTATGTTATAGAACTCGCGATTCTGGACAACGTTTGTTCTACGATTTTGCTCATAGGTGTTACTTACTTGTACCAGATCAAAAATTCCTCGTTGGTTCCTTGAGGAACCATTGGGCACCCGGACTTCCAAAATTGAAAAAGTGCATTTTGTATTAAAAAAATTTTAAACCAAAAGTCAGGAAATTTTATTATGAAAAATCGTGGAAAATGGAAAAAAAAAGCATACAAGTATGAATATATGTGGTTTGTTTTGATGAAATAGTTATTTTTTATGGATTCACTTACTGACGCCTCATGCCGCATGGTTTGGGATATACAATGTGTGTCTAAAGTGATTAAAATCTCAAACTTAACTAAATTCTAAAATAATTATTTATTTCACATTTCTGCCCTATTTTACTTAAGAAATAATGCAACACTGAGAGAAGAGAGAGCGATGAGAGTACGGTGTAACAAAGAAAACAAAACCTTACATAAATGCAATTCGTTGTTTTGTAAAGAAATTTACATAGAATTATCCAAAAATACTGTATTTTGTGAAAAACATGTTTTTTTTTGTTAAAACCAATCATATATGTTTTTATTCTGTTTATAAAACTGGACAAGTTAACAAAAAATGTTATTGCAAAAGAGTCAAGTGAGTTATTAATATTTGTTTTTTAATTAATAAGATTTTTTATAATATACATTAATCGTTTACATACAAAGTATACAATATTAAATGAAAATATAAATATTTAAATCATTAACTAAATGATATGTTCTACTGTGCACAGTCGACTTCAACTCTACGCATTGAACCCTAATAGAAACTAGAAATTGTCGACCAATTCTTAAATTTACTTTATTTAGTTATTTTTAAAAAACCACATCAACATTATTTTTTGAACAGTACTTGATATATTTTTAAAAGATTTGTTGCAATTGTCAAAAGATCTCAAAATTTCCTATTATTCTATCTAAAATAAATTTAAATGCCTCAAAATAAGTTTCAGATAAAAAAAAAAACATTTAGTCAAAATTCTATTTTACTTAAATATTTTGTATTAATTGTGATACATTTAACAATTTATACTGTGGTGACTGGAGAACAAAGCAGCGCGGACTTTCGCAGGTCACTCGCACTTATATTCGCTGCACTCGCTCTAACTTTAAAAATCCTCTCACCATTTCCGCTTCACCGATCTTCCCCTCGTCTAGCACCTTACGTGCTTGACCAATTCATACTCTCTCGAATGGGAGAACCAATTAACAATGAAGACAACAACAACCTTTTTCGTGCAAAATTTCAAGCAAATCGTCAAAACAACACTATCCAACAATAAAATTTACTGTTCAATCAAAATGACACTATTTATGAATGTTATTATTATTATATACTATATTTATTATATTCATTATATTTTTTCAATTAGCCTTTCTTTTCAAACTTACATTAAACATTGTTATATTTAAATTGTATTTAAATGTGTGCGAAATATGTTATATCAAAATATGTTATTTAGTTTTTACTATTGCATAGTAAACTTAATATGCGTCACGAAAAAGATTTCAATATCAAATACTCATTATAATAAAGTTTTCAATATATATTTCTAGTACAGCAACGTCCAAAAAATTACATAAATTTAAATTTGATTAAGACTAGCTGTATACAGAAAAAATTGTGTTCATAAATAGAATGAATGCGATCGCACAATTTGCCCGCATGACGGGCAGTGATAATTTTGACTACTCGTCGCGACACGTCGATAGTTGATGATGGCAGATACAGTTCTTAGTTTTTTACTCGTATGTCATTTCGTACATATAAAGCAAATCGTTTCCTTTACAACTCCAAAGAAACATGCGCCCAGATACTTAACATCGCTCAACAACAAACAGCAACAATAGGCATCAACAGCAAGAGGAGATATAAAATAAAATGTAAGTAATTAAAATAAATAAATAAATTAAAATAATAAAATATAATAAAAAAGGAATATAAACAAATAAAATAAAAAATAATACAAGAAAACAATTTTTCGATGTACTATTTTGGAAGAGAGCCGACATCTAATTGACTAATGCCCAGGTCATGGCTAAGTCCTATTGAAAGTTTTTGAAGAAAGAACAACAAATTGAAAACACAACACAGGCAATGATCATACGTATCCTCATCTTTTTTTTATATTAATTTTTAAATAGTTTATAAGTTTATTAATACCATCAATTTTTTCATAAATATTTTGAATTCGTTCATCAATATTATGAACTTTTTCATTACGATTTTATGAACAATTCATAAATTGGATGAATTTGGTCATTGATTGAGTCGTAATGAAAAATTCATAAAATTTATGAACAAATTCATAAATAGTATTAACTTTTTTTCTGTGTATATTGTTAGTATCTTACTATGTTCGAAAAATGGAAGTAAACGGATTACTTAAGTGCAACTTTTCATATATAAAGTTTAGTGAATAATTCTATAATTCAACAATTATGATTGCACTTATGATATATGTAAATACTCGAAAATATCTTCAGTCTCAGATGAGCTATAACACCGCCCGACGTACATATTACACTTGAACCAAATTACTGTATTTTATTTCGTGATCCTGTTTTCTTTTAAAAGGACTTTAAACTTTTAAAGGATAATAATTTTCGAAAAATGCATTTAAATACTTCTAAATGTCCTACACGCATGGAAACAAAACGTACTTCAACTTTGCTCGCAAAAGTTTACTGTTTACTGTAAAAATTAAATTATTTTTTCTGAAAATTAAATTATTAATTCTGAACGAAAGTTTGTTTTTGTGCCAAAATAAAAATAATAAATGATGCAACAAATGTATAAACATTTATATTAAACTAAAATTTTTTAGACATGTCTCTCATTTTTTTAGTTTGTGATCTTTTACGCGATTTCCACTCAAAATAAAATTGTTCATAAATGAATGAACGCCGTTAATTGAGACACCGTTCATAATATATATGGAAATATTTATTCTATATATGAACTATTCTTCGTATATGGGCCATTCCACACCAAATCGACTAGCGGTTGGAACTCACCATCGTCGATTATAATGAAATTTTTGAAACTGATAAAGGGTATCGAGATATGCATTGGTCAATTTTTTTTTAGATACAGTGCAAGGTGTGATATTTTCATAATCTAGGTGGACAAAAATCGAATTTTAAAGTTATAGACTTTCAATTTTGTATTGAGATTTTTTCTGGAATAAAAACTTCTCCACAAAAAATGGGCGTGTTCAGAAAACTGACACGACCACTTCCCATAAAAAAATTATATAACACTATACATATTTGGCAAAAATACTTCTGCAACCGAAATGAAAATGATATATTCTGCAGAATTTAGGCATTAGATATCGTTTTTCATGAATATTCCATAGTCCTATTTCAAGGATAATCGACAATAATGCAAAAACGTGTTTTTAGGATTACTCATGCTCAGTAGGCATTAGATGCAAAGTCAACTTAATATTTCTTAAATCTAAAATATATATAGAAGCCCACTTATCAAGTGCTGTATCAATTTTCAAAATACTTATCAGGGTTCCTGAGATATGATTAAGAAAAGAACGAATTATTTGAATTGTTCCAATTTTTTTTTTTTTGAAAAATTTTTAGTGTGAGTAATATGTCTTAAAAAGAACTCTTTAATTCATAATTTGATTTCCAAAATATTTATTTTCACTTGTAGTTTTGTTGCATTATAGTTGTAAAATCGTGCTAAAGAAAAGATCGATTTTTGAAAGTAAAAGATACACTATTTTTTGAAATTCATAAAATTAGTTAAACTTGCATAATATATTTATTAGATCTTCATCAAAAGAATTTCATTATTCCTTCCATCGGAACGGTGAAAAACATCCGTAAAAGTGTTATTCATACAAAACTGTACTTCCCAGCTGAAAATAATAGACAAAACAATAACCAGAAAAAATTCAGCAGAACACCATCAGATGTGACTACACTTTTGCAAACTTTTAATAAAATTGGAGATATATTTTTAGGTACACATGAGAAATAATGACCCATTTCTAACAGAATTCGATTTGTTATTTTAAAAGTTCTTTTCTAAAATCGCGAAATTTCACAAGTGCGCACATAAGTGCAGCCAATTTTAGTTGTTGTGAGAAGGATTTTGACCAGCCTTTAAACTAAATGTGATCTGAAAGGGGAACAATGCGGAACAACTTACTAATACCTCTTTGAATTTCAAATATTACAATTTAAAAACGGTATTAATACTCATATATAAAATTAAGATTTGAGCCGAAACTAAATCATTTACACTAAAATGCATATACAACTTATTTAATGGATTAAAAAGTTCACATTCTCATGTCATCTTAGACACGAATACTTGCAAACAACTTTACGTTTGGAAAAATTATCATGTTTGTTTGCCGTTTTGGTAGAAACCATATTTTTTAATTTTATTTCATGTTCATTTTCGTCTAAATGGGAGATTTTTCTACTAAATATGCGAATAAAGAAATCAATTGAAAATACTTTTTTTTGCATTTTGTCCCCCTAGATATGAAATATATCAGACTGTGCAGTGGTTTAAAGCAGAGTTCTCGATTACCCGGGTGCCCAGGTACCCGAGCTACCCGGGTTTTTCGAGCTACCCGAGTTGTTCAAATACTCGAAAAACCCGGTATTAAATGTTCGAGCTACCCGGGTAATTTGTTCGTTCGTTTGTTCGAGCTATTCGAGTAGCTCGATTGCTCGTTCGTTGTTCGAGTAGCTCGATTGCTCGATCGTTGTTCGAGTAGCTCGTTTGCTCGATCGTTGTTCGAGCTTCGAGTAGCTCGTTCGTTCGTTCGTTTATGACCCAATTTTTTTTATTTCGGAAATCGATAGCGGACATCATTAGAAGGTCTAGGTCACCCCATTTCGAAAAAAATATTTTGTGAATGTCAAAATGCATTTCTTAACGTCAGCTATCTATTTCTGCAAAAAAAAAATGTTGACCCCCTTTGGGGGGACCTGGTACCATTAGCCTTCTAATGATGTCCCCTATCGATTTCCGAAATAAAAATTTTTGGGTCATAAATGGGTTTTTGACCCCCTTTTGGGGTCCACTCCAGAGGGCCACTCCAAAGGGTACCATTAGTCTTCAAATGAGGTTCGCTATCCATTTCCGCAATAAATTTTTTTTGTTGACAAAAAGTGGTCGATTTCCCTTGATGTCTGCTACCGATTTCTGCAGCCACATTTTCCCAACCACTTCCGACCAACTCCTACATCAAGCAAACGAACGGACAGACAAATTAACAAGCGATCAAATGAACAATCGTCAATTGAACAAACGAACGAACGAACGAGCTACTCGAAGCTCGAACAACGATCGAGCAATCGAGCTACTCGAACAACGAACGAGCAATCGAGCTACTCGAACAAACGAACTACTCGAATAGCTCGAACAAACGAACGAACAAACTACCCGGGTTTTGCGAACTACCCGGGTAGCTCGAACATTTAATACCCGGGTTTTTCGAATATTTGAACTACCCGGGTATTACCCGGGCTTTCGAGCGCCCGGGTACCCGGGTACCCGAGCTACTTGAAAATACTCGTATGAAATCGAGAGCCCTGGTTTAAAGTTACAAAAAACGGGCCAAAAATCACTTTTCTATGGTTGTTTTTATTTCAATATCTCTTAAAGTAGAAACTCCGTTGATGGCTCGTTTTAAAGCTAATAGAACCAATTAAGTTGTAACTTCTAAACTTGAACATGTGACCCGTGGTAATTATAATTGCACTTCAAAATAGATGTCCTGAAAAAGGCCCCTTTTAAAAATTCTGAAAAATTAGATTGTTTTTCGATTATTTGATAATCAAGAAGAATAGAAATAATCAAAAAAAGTAGTCGGATTACTTTTTTTTTTGATTATTTTTAAATAATCAAAAAAAAGTATTCGGATTACTTTTTTGATTATTTTCAAATAATCAAAAAAATATTAGTCGGATTACTATTTTTTGATTATTTTAAAGCAGTCGTGAAAATAATCAAAAAATGTACTAAGAATCAAATTACTTTTTGATTAGTTCTAATCGTAATCAAAATTTTTGATTACGACTACTAAGAATCGTAATCAAAATTTCTGATTACGATTCTTAAGTAATCGTAATCAAAAGTAATCGTAATCCAACCTTTACAGCTCCTAATCAAACGTACGTATTGGTGAATTGGAAAATTATAAAGTTTAAATATCATAATGATGAATTTGATAATAATACAAAATTAAAATCTTTATAATAATGTTTATAATAATATACATTACACTGTTCTACAAGGATTTTAATCTGGAATGAAACCTATCATTTCTGGTTGAATTCGGTCTCCGGATTCTTGCTGCGTACTCAAAATTTCTCCTATACATTGATATTTTGCAAAAAAGTTTGAAATAAATGCAGTTTTTAGTACTTTATACCGCAATCGCACGATTTCGACATGTTGCAGATATTAATTTTTTTTGTGTTACCAAAAAACTGTGTGTCGAGAGAGTAATTTAGCGTCGGTAGCCCGTCTGGTTAGTGCGTTGGACGATTATATTTATATATAACTTGATGGCAACACGGATAGAAAAAATATGTTTGAATATGTTTGAATGTAATTAAAAAATAATACGAAATCACCATACATGTATTACGAATGAAGTGTAATTAAATTATTTTTCAGATGGTAAAAACATATTACTATGTGTAAACATTTTATATATTCCCCAGCAGAATCTGTCTAACTTATCATAAATATGTTATAAAATAAACATACAATTTTAATTGCATTTGAATATACTATTTCTTGGCAGTTTAATTGGTTATAACTATGTTTCAAAACAAACAGAAAATGCTACTCAAATCTAATTATAACTATGTTCGCAACGCTCGTCATCATTCGAGTAGTTATCGACAGACGAAGTTGGTAATGTTACGCAGCATTTTCTACCTACACCATCTTGTGCCATCGTTTGAACATATTGATGTTTTAAATCAAACAAAAAAGAAATTGGATTTAAATAAATGTATTCTTCCAACATTCTTCTTGTATACGAAGTTGCCACTCTTTGAGCAGAATTTTCTATCTACGTCTCTTTTGTCATCGCTTGAAGTATGTATTTATCATTTTAAACATACTAATGTTTGAAAAGAAAGAAAAAAGTGAAATTAGATATAAATTAAAGAATTCTTGCAATATTCTTCTTGTATACGAAGTTGACACTCGGTGCCTGGCATTTTTTACATACTTGTCTTATGATTTTTGTTGAGAAAACGTATTTGTATCGGTAATACGATGCCATTTGAAAATTTAAAATATACAAATTGTGGTACAAAAAGTACAAATAGAAACAAATAATATCATTTAATAGTGCAGTATAGAATTTAATTGTTCCTGAATGTTTTTCTAAAATTATTGTGAAAAGCAGAAACGGATATTTCATCAAAAAAACCACAACTGAAAAATCAGTGCTTCTATTTTTAAACAGAATTCGGCATGGTTTTTTACAACAGGCTCCGCGAATTCCTTATCAACGCTTTGTGCTGCACTGAGACTTGTGCTCATGTTATATTTCAAACATATTTATGTTTCGGTTCAAATATTTATTTTGTTTGGATGCAGTAATTATTATGTTTCTATTAGAACATATACCATTTTAAGGGGCAACATTGAAATGTTTCCGTGATATCATAATGTAAATCAGAGCTCATTACAACACTGTTCAAGTCTCAAGACAACCTTATTTACAAATGATTTCTCAGGCAATTATATATTATGTTTACATAAAATTCAAAACATACATACAATTATGTTTGGGAGAGCCATTTTTTTTGCAGCGTGAATATTTTAAAAGTTCTGGAACAGTGCGAATCGCTACGTTATTGCGGTATCTTTAGACAGTATATATGTACGAATATATTTTGAATTTATTACCTACTAGCTGGACCCGTTCACGACTCGTGCCAAGATTTTCTGAATTCAAAGGTATGGAGCGATTTTATTAATATAAAAAAACATTTTATTGTTTATAGCTGGACCCGTGCACGACTCGTGCCAAGATTTTCTGAATTCAAAGATATGGAGCGATTTTATTAATATAAAAAATATTTTATTATTTATGTGAGGGACCCGTGCTTAGCTGTTGAAGTTTTTTTTATTGGTTTTATAAATGTGGTAACCAAATAATAATTCTCCGCCAAAACAACTTTTCTCAAAGACAATTCTTTCTCAGACTGCGCTTCTCCGCAGAATTATTCCCAGTAGAAATCTCCCCCGTAAAATCCACATAGAACGCTTTCCCGTAGCATTCTCCACGTATAATCCCGGTAGAATTCTTTCCAGTAGAATTCTTCCCCGTAGAGTTTTTCCCAGTAGAAGTTTTAGTATGGTGGGTTTTAATGTGGTGAGTTTCGGTATGGTGAGTTTAGGTGTGGTGTATTTTGGAGTGGTGAGTTTAATTGTGTTGAGTTTTAGTGTGTTGAGTTTTAGTGTGGTGAGTTTTGGTGTGGTGAGTTTTAGTGTGGTGAGTTTTAGTTTGGTGAATTTTATTGTGGTGAGTTTAAGTGTGGTGATTTTTAGTGTGGTGAGTTTTAGTGTGGTGAATTATAGTGTGGTGGGTTTTAGTGTGTTGAATTTTAATGTGGCGTGTTTTAGAGGGACGTGTTTTAGAGTGGCGTGTTTAAGTGTGGTGATTTTTAGTGTGGTGAATTTTAGTGTGTTGAATTTTTGTGTCTTGAGATTTAGTGTTGTGAGTTTAAGTGTGGTGAGTTTAAGTGTGGTGAGTTTTAGTGTGGTGAGTTTTTGTGTGGTGAGTTTTAGTGTGGTGAGTTTTAGTGTGGTGAGTTTTAGTGGCGTGAGTTTTGGTGTGGTGAGTTTGAGTGTGGTGAATTTTAGTGTGGTGAATTATAGTGTGGTGGGTTTTAGTGTGGTGAATTTTAGTTTGGTTAGTTTTAGTGTGGTGAGTTTGTTTTTCTTACCTTTTTATACCCTACACTAAGAGTAAAAAGGGTATATTCAGTTTGGTATGCCGTTTGTAACACCCAGAACGAAGCATCTCCGGTATGGAAAAGTATATATATTCTTGATCAGCATGACCTCCTGAGTCGATTTAGCGATGTCCGTCTGTCCGTCTGTCTGTCTGTCCGTCTGTCTCTCTGTTGAAATCCCTACTACTTTTAAAATTGAAGAGCTAGATAAATGAAACTTTTAACTTAGATTACTAATATATCTAAGCTATATGTGCTATTGGCGAGATCGGTAAATTGTGACCTATGATCCGACCACTTATGTTCAAATACCTCATATAAAATGTACATATAAAGATCAATTTTTATGTATACGTGCTTAGGTAAACTTTTTTGGTCAAATATATATTGATATCATGCTCAAATACATGATAATAATGTTTTCCGGCGAAAAGACTAGTGGTTCACAAAAAAAAAAAATCGAAATTCGGTACACATACCCATTTGTAAATATGGGTATCAAATGAATGGAAATTCTTCAGCGATTGAATGTTTGTAGTTATTTTCAGGATTCGTATACCCTGGTGACCTATATATCACTTTGAATGGTAACCACACATATGTGTAGGGTATTCATAGTCGGCTTAGACCGACTATAATTTTGATAATCCTAACTATCATAATTACACCTACTTTAAAATTTCCCATGTGATCTAACCTTCCCAACTGGTTTTGTTTTTCATTTAGTTTGGATTGTGGTTTTATGTGATTGGTTTTGTTTTTGTATTTTTGCTTTTGTTTTGTGCTTTTGCTTTTTTGTTTTTAATTTTTTTGTTTCATGTTCGTAGCTGGTGAAAGTGCCGAGTTATATCGTATTGAAAGTTTAGGTTGTATAGAGGTGCCACGCCTCTTTGTCCAAACCCTCCCATATATAGCCTATTATTCCTTCCAGACCATACTGCATCTGTGGTAAAATTTTCCAGAAAATCGGATCAGCCGTTTAGATGGAGAAGCGGAACAAACGTTATTGCTTTTGTTTTTTGTATTTTTACTTTTGTTTTGGACTTTTGCTTTTTTTTTAATTTTTTTTTGTATTTGAGTTTTTTGTTTCATATTCGTAGCTGGTGAAAGTGCCGAGTTATATCGTATTGAAAGTTTAGGTTGTATGGAGGTGCCACGCCTCTTTGTCCAAACCCTCCCATATATAGCCTATCATTCCTTCCAGACCATACCGCATCTGTGGTAAAAATTTCACGGCTGATCCGACGTTTAGACGGAGAAGCGGAACAAACGTGATTGCTTTTGTATTTGTTTTGTGCCTTTGCTTTTTTGTTTTTAAATGTTTTTTTTTGTATTTTAGTTTTTTGTTTCATGTTCGTAGCTGGTGAAAGTGCCGAGTTATATCGTATAGAAAGATTAGAATGTATGGGAGTTGCCACGCCTATTTGTCCAATCCCGCCCATATATAGCATATCATTCCTTCCAGACCATACCGCATCTGTGGTAAACATTTCTTGAAAATGGGATCAGCCGTTTAGACGGAGAAGCGGAACAAACGTACAAACGAACAAACAGATTTATTATATTAATAGGATAGGATATGAGGGGCCCGTGCTTAGCTTTTGAAGTTTTTTTTATTGGTTTTATAAATGTGGTAACCAAATAATAATTCTCCGCCAAAACTAATTTTATCAAAGACAATTCTTTCTCAGACTGCGCTTCTCCGCAGAATTATTCCCAGTAGAAATCTTCTCCGTAAAATCCACATAGAACGCTTTCCCGTAGAATTCTCCACGTAGAATCCCAGTAGAATTATTCCCGGTAGAATTCTTTCCCGTAGAATTCTTCCCCGTAGTGTTTTTCCCAGTAGAAGTTTTAGTGTGGTGGGTTTTAAAGTGGTGAGTTTCGGTATGGTGAGTTTAGGTGTGGTGAAGTTTGGTGGTGAGTTTAATTGTGGTGAGTTTTAGTGTGGTGAGTTTTAGTGTGGTGACTTTTGGTGTGGTGAGTTTTAGTGTGGTGAGTTTTAGTTTGGTGAAATTTTAGTGTGGTGAGTTTAAGTGTGGTCAATGTTTGTGTGTTGAATTTTTGTGTGGTGAGTTTTAGTGTAGTGAGTTTTAGTGTGGTGAGTTTTAGTGTGGTGAGTTTTAGTGTGGTGAGTTTTGGTGTGGTGGGTTTAAGTGTGGTGAGTTTTAGTGTGGTGAATTTTAATGCGGTGAGTTTTAGTGTGGCGACATTTGAGTGTAGTGAATTTTAGTGTGGTGAGTTTTAGTATGGTGAGTTTTAATGTAGTAAAATTTTAATGTGGTGAGTTTTAGTGTGGTGAATTTTAGTGTGGTGGGTTTTAGTGTGGTAAAATTTTAGTGTGGTGGGTTTTAGTGTGGTGAATTTTAGTGTGTTGAATTTTTGTGTGGTGAGTTTTAGTGAGGTGAGTTTTAGTGTGGTGAGTTTTAGTGTGGTGAGTTTTAGTGTGGTGAGTTTTAGTGTGGTAAGTTTTAGTGTCGTGAGTTTTGGTGTGGTGAGTGTGGTGAGTTTTAGAGTGGTGAATTTTAGTGTGGTGAGTTTTATTGTGGTGAATTGTAGTGTGGTGGGTTTTAGTGTGCTGAATTTAAGGGTGAATTTTAGTGTGGTGAGCTTTAGTTTGGTTAGTTTTAGTGTGTTTTTAAATTTTTTTTTTGTGTTTGAGTTTTTTGTTTCATGTTCGTAGCTGGTGAAAGTGCCGAGTTATATCGTATTGAAAGTTTAGGATGTATGGGAGGTGCCACGCCTATTTGTCCAATTCCGCCCATATATAGCCTATCACTCCTTCCAGACCATACCGCATCTGTGGTAAAAGAAAATCGGATCAGCCGTTTAGTCGGAGAAGCGGAACAAACGTACAAACGAACAAACACATTTATTATATTAATAGGATTTACTTTGAATATTCACAAATTTTGTTATGTAAAAGTATATATATATTCTAGATCAGCATGACCTCATGAGTCGACTTAGTCAGATTTAGTCGATTCTGTCCGTCTGTCTGTTGAAATCCCTCCTACTGAAATTGAAGAGTTAGATAAAAAACTCATAATTTAGATAATTTATATACCTACGCTATATTGGCGAGATCGGTCCATTGTGACCTGTGATCTGACCATTTATATTCAAATACTTCATATAAAATTTACATCTACAGATCAATTTTACTGTATACGTGCTTAGGTAAACTTTTTTTTGGTCAAATATATATTGACATCATGCTTAAATACATAAAAATAATGTTTTCCGCTGAAATTCTTCAGCGATTGAAAGTTTGTAGGTATTTTCAGAATTCGTATACCCTGGTGACATACCATGTAGGTAATTTATAGTCGGCTTAGACCGACTATAATTTTGTTAATCCTAAATATCATAATAACACCTACTTTAAAATTTCCCATGTGATCTAACCTTCCCAACTGGGGTAATTTCCGACGTAACTTTTACTTTGTTTAAAAATGTGGTTAAAGTTCTGAAATTTTAAAAATACAATATATGTTATACCAGCTCTTGAATGCGAATCCAGCTTTAATTGTTTTTTTCAAAAAATGGACAAAGCCGTTTTTTATTCTCAACGTCACATTTGAAAAATTGTGTAATTTTTAGTCAAAACGTGTATTTTTTAAAAAAAAATTGTTGAAAATTCAAATTTTAGGTTGGTAACACTGGTACAAATATAACACGCACATCTCAAATGGTGAGAGAGCCCGGCCGAAGTTCTATACAGGACTGTAACGCCAAATTATTATTATTAATATTAGTTCGCAATGTTTTTGCTGACAAAATTTCGGAAATAATTTTAAACTTTTTTTCGGATTATTTTTAAAAATTGTTATTGAATTATTTGATTAAAATGGAGAAAAATGCACACAGAGATTTACAATTTCATACTGATGCAATGTAGTGGTGCTAGATGCAAAATCGAACAATATACTTAGCATCTGATGTACGCATTATGGGAAAACCTGAAAAAAATTGCACTGCGTAATATCCTGGTGTGTATTTGACTCGGCACACTTTAATGGGCTAAAAAAATCTATTACACATCCGTCGTGGACGAATGCTTCTGAGCGACTGAACTGAAATTTTTGAAAATTGTACATAAAAAAAAAATAAAACCAGTTGGGAAGGTTTGATCACATGGGAAATTTTAAAGTAGGTGTAATTATGATAGTTAGGATTATCAAAATTATAGTCGGCCTAAGCCGACTATAAATACCCTACACATATGTGTGGTTACCATTCAAAGTGATATATAGGTCACCAGGGTATACAAATCCTGAAAATAACTACAAACATTCAATCGCTGAAGAATTTCCATTCATTTGATACCCATATTTACAAATGGGTAGGTGTACCGAATTTCGATTTTTTTTTAATGAACCACAGGTCTTTTCGACGGAAAACATTATTATCACGTACTTGAGCATGATGTCAATATATATTTGACCAAAAAAGTTTACCTAAGCACGTATACATAAAAATTGATCTTTATATGTACATTTTATATGAGGTATTTGAACATAAGTGGTCGGATCATAGGTCACAATGAACCGATCTCGCCAATTTTTTCGCACATACAGCGTAGGTATATTAGTAATCAAAGTTATAAGTTTCATTTATCTAGCTCTTCAATTTTAAAAGTAGTAGGGATTTCAACAGACAGACAGACAGACAGACAGACGGACAGACAGAGGGACAGACGGACATCGCTAAATCGACTCAGGAGGTCATGCTGATCAAGAATATATATACTTTTCCATACCGGAGATGCTTCCTTCTGGGTGTTACAAACGGCGTACCAAACTGAATATACCCTTTCACTCTTAGTGTAGGGTATAAAAAGGGACACCTACTCTTTATCAAATTTAAATTTATAATATTGTTTGGACGCGGCTGTAGTAGTAACATATATTATACATTTTATTTTAATGAATGGTAGATTTGGAACTATATGACGAATATGAATTGTGAAAATATAAAAAAAAAATGCGCTTATGGATCGCTTCAATATAATAAACTAATAACAAAATTGGTTGCGCAATGTTTGAAATGTAAATGAGAATAAAATTTAATTTGTATTTTCAACATAGAACATTTTTGACATTTAATTTAATGCGAAATGTTAATCAAAAAAAAAAAAAACAATATATAAATATATATATATATATATATATATACATATATATATATATATATATATATATATATATATATATATATATATATATCAGGGAATGGTCAACTTTTGGCGGGGAATTACAAATTAGGATCTGTAACATTTTCTACATTTTTAAGGATTGGAATATAGGGGCATATTCCAACTTTTGAATTGCGAATTTCATATGAACATTTTAAAACAAACGTTTTTACTTTTAGTTTCGATATCTTAGTAGAATAAATAATTTTTGAAATGAATCTAAACAGCATTCTTAGACTTCAACGTTTTCAATACGTATGGAAAATAACAAATTCAAAGTCGTTTGTTTGGAATTTTGTAGTCATATGAATATATTCCAATCATGTGAAAAATCATAATTTTGCTTCTAATAAACACAATCTATTAAATACGATTTCTAGATCTAGATAAATTCCTTTAACATTTTTTAATGGATGTTATGTTTTTAAATGAAGGATACATTTTTACTGCAAATTTGACATGGCCCTTAATAATTGATAAATATTTTTTAAGTATTGTAAAGATTGCGATTATTGGGAATTTAAAATTTCGAATCTAAAAATATCAATGACAAAAATGTTGTAAAAAAATTACCAAAATTTAAAAAAAAAAACAAAATATATATTTACAATTGCACATTTGTATATACTGGTCTTTAAATATAAAAAATGTAATAAAAACACTATTTATTCTCAGTGTATTTAAATTACATATGTGCGGGGAATTTTATAGTCAATTGGGGAATTTATATATATACCTCTGAACTACCTCTGATATTTAAAAATCTGTAATTGCCATTTTATATTTGTAATGTATTAAGAATTTTGAAGTGGCTTTTAATATATATATATATATATATATATATATATATATATATATATATATATATTAAAAGCCACTTCAAAATTCTTAATACATTACAAATATAAAATGGCAATTATAGATTTTTAAATATCAGAGGTAGTTCGTTAGTTTTAAATTTGTGTGACTTAATATTTTTACATAAGAGATCAAATTAATATGTTTTGAATGACCTATCATATTTTTACATTAAAAATGTTGCGACTTAACATTGTGACTTAAATACTTTACAAAACTTTCATATCATGGATCTTAAACCATTTTTTGTAACATTTTTAAAAGAAGATTTCAATAATTTGAAAATACGTTTAGATACACACTTTATGTCATTCGATCAAATGCTCTTAAACGATGCAGATATTAAAATTTAAAACATATACATACATTAAGTGTTTTATTTAAATCGTGTTGTTTTATTTAGTACTACGAAGTGAATGACTATCGCAACATTCTACAGTAAATAGCTACATTCAGTTCAGCTCAAGTGACAGGCCCGTGCGCACGGGTGGCGTTTTGGGGGTTCAGAAAGGAGCATTAAAAAAAAATATTTAATGAAATTAAAGCCTACAAATATATATGAATGTAAATTATAATTTTATGATATTACACGCTCAGATCAAAAGTGGTTTAAACAATATGTTAGAATAAAAAATTGAAAAATTGACGTAAGACAATTCAGCGCACTAAGCAATGTGTTAGAAAGAGACGGAAGATCATTCAGCAACTAGAAAGTTCTAATCAATTGCAAACTGAAATTAAGCAGCAGATGCAGGAACATACTAAGCAACTTTTGGAAGTTTCTAATACACTCAATGGCAAAGAAAAAATCTTGAGGATCATGTAAGGGATATGGAAGTCAGTGTTGATGATAAAATTCAAAGATTGAAAATGGCTTCGACAAAAAATTCCAGAAAATGCGTTACAGCTACGTGGACCCTCGCTGAAAGTTACTAGTTGTTACTAGATAAATCGCCAACGTACGATGGAACAACAGCGTTCAACATTTTTAAGCTACAATTTGAGACAACGGTTGTAAGTAATAGATGGAACAATGAAGACAGCGTAGCAGCGCTTATTGTGTCCTTGAAAGGAGGTGCAGCCGAAGTATTGCAGACTGTTGCAGAAAGTGATAGAAACAGTTACACAGCTGTTATGGCTGCACTGCAACGCAAATACGGCAATGATCACATGAAACTGATCTACAGGTTTCAACTAAAGGGCAGAATGCAAAGAAATGGTGAAACATTGCAGGCGTATGCACCGGACGTCGAGTGCTTGCGCATTTGTCGTATGCAGATTGAACGAATGATTTCATAGAAAAGTGCAAGATCGAAAAGTTTGTTGATGGCATACGTGATCCGGAGACCAAGCGTGCAACAGTGATGATGCCCAAGGTAACATTTACTGAAACCGTAACCACAGCACTTACCATGGAGACCGCAAATACGTTGTGTCGACCAGTTTTCAAGGCCCGTAGAATGGACATGGAAAGCGATGACTTATATCAAGTAGTGTGCGAAGCGGTTAAAGCAGAAAATAAATCTGAACACACAGGTGTAAACCGTGAAACCCAATTTAAAGCTAAATGTTCAACTGTGATACATATGGAAACATGGCACGTGGCTGTCGTAAAAAACGCAAGCGCTCAATAACTCAATCCACAGGGTAACCCGGATATGACGAACGACAGGATCATGTCGAAAAAAACAATTTTACACAATCTTTAAACTTAAATGAATCAGTTCTACGTAGCACGATCTGACTTCCATAACCGATTGATCAGAATATCCATTTCACAAATTGCTCAAAACCGAATAGTTTAACTGTAAAAGGACTCATTGATTGTACATCATATATGGTTGATACGGGAGCTTCACACTCAATAATAAGAAGCAACCTTGTTAGGGACGAAGTAGAGAAGTTTATAGGAATATGATAACAAACAGCTACCGGTAAAGAGAAACCAATCAGAGGAAAGATTACCAAGAAAATCACGACTGGTAAAGAAAAGTGTAAAGTGCAACAATTCTTTAATAAATATCGGTATGTATTCGCTGAAAAGAACCAAAAGGATGGCAGAACTGCCATGGAGTACACCAGTAGTATTAGTCAAAAAGAAAGACGGTAGTACTCGGTTCTGCGTTGATTACCGAAAGCTTAATGATGTCCCCAAGAAAGATAGTTCCACTGCCCAGAATTGATGATACCTTGGATACACTATCTAATGCAAAATGGGATCGGTTAATGGAACACGTATTGAAAGGTTTACACTGGAATACTTGCCTCGTATACCTTGACGACATAATTGTCATGCGTAAAGACTTCGACGAACATCTAGAAAACTTTGAGGAAGTATTTCTGCGATTGTTAAGTGCAGGACTGAAACTTAGCCCAAAGAAATGCTCACTTTTCAAGAAAGAAGACAAGTATCTGGGTCATCGAGTTACCACAGAAGGTGTACACACCGACGAGGATAAAATAGTTGCCGTAAAGGAGTGGCCCAGACCACAGAACCTACATGACCTACGAAGTTTCTTGGGGCTATGTACATACTGTTCCGGGTTTTACCAATGTTGCAAGTAGTCTTCACGAGTTAACAAGAAAGAACCCAGCTTTTCAATTAGCCAACGAGGATAAAATAGTTGCCGTAAAGGAGTGGCCCAGACCACAGAACCTACATGACCTACGAAGTTTCTTGGGGCTATGTACATACTGTTCCGGGTTTACCAATGTTGCAAGTAGTCTTCACGAGTTAACAAGAAAGAACCGAGCTTTTCAATTAGCCGATGATCGAGTAAAAGCGTTTTTGAAATTGAAAGAATTACTGTGTGAAAGAATTCTTGCGTATCCAATTCCTTGTGAAACATTTGTACTTGACACGGATGCAAGTGGATACGGAATAGGCGGGGTTCTCTCTCAAGTGATAAATAGACAAGAAAAAGTTATCGCATACTACAGTAAAAACTTGTCCAAGCCTAAGCGAAAAAGAAGGAAGCTTCTTTCTGTAATTGAAAGTGTTAAAAATATCCACAAATGTCTGTACGGCCAACAGTTTCACTTGTGAACCGATCACGCAGCACTGAGATGGTTACTTCAATTCAAAGATCCAGAAGGTCAAATTGCGCGTTGGCATCATGGAAATGCAGATGCACATCCGCTCGAAGTTTGATTATTGTTCCTAAGTCAAAAATAAAAGAGATATTAGCGGAATACCATGGTGGATCTAGTGGATGTCATTTGGGCATGAATAAAATAAAGCTGCCCAAATTTAATTGATATAGCGTGCAAGAACAAGATTGCCATTTCTTGTTTGTTCTTTTAAAGAATCATCACTAATATATATATATATATATATATATATATATATAAATATATATATATATATATATATATATATATATATATATATATATATATATATATATATATATATGTATATATATATATGTATATATATATATATGTACATCACTAATATATATATATATATGTATGTATATATATATATATATATATATATATATATATATATATATATATATATATATATATGTATATATATATATATATATATATATATATATATATATATATATATATATATATATATATATTAGTGATGATTCTTGAAAAGAACAAGAAGAAATGGCAATCTTGTTCTTGCACGCTAAGTCTTGCTCTTGCTCTTGCATAGTTACGTATGATCTTTGTCTTGTTCTTGCAATACCTTTTTGGCCTTGCTAGCAAGAATCTTGCAAAATTTTAATTTTTAAATTTTAAATAAAAGATCGACGACAAATATCATAAACTGCATATTAAGTATGAAAACGAATTTGAACACTAAGTGTATTTTTAGGTTTCTTAGTTTCAATTTTGTCAACAAAAAATTAATTATTGTACTAACAAAAAAAATCCAATAACATAAAAATTTCAAAATCAAGTGAGACATTTCAAAATCTGAATGCCATAATAAAATGAACATACACGTTCATAAGAAATATAAGGAATATTTCGTATATAGATATTTCTGTTTTCGTAAGAGATTAAAAAAATCCGTATACTACACGTACCGTATGTCAAGAGAACACAAATAATATCTTGCAGTGTAACATTAATCTTTTCGAACACAAACTCAAACGCTACATAGCGAACACTGACAGAAAGAAGAGAATACAACAATAATGAATTACGATGCGTATACATACTTTCACAATGACAATTCTTCTTTGCTATCCTGTATCATCGCATGGCAACAAACAGACTCATGACAACGGACAGACGCATGACAACAGACAGTCGCATGGCACTATAGTATATGTTTGTGTCTACAGCTATATAGTTGGCAACAATAACGGGTTTTCTTTGTGGTACAAATAATTTAACGCCAAAAATACTATGAAAAGCTTGGATGCTACTTTATTCGCATTTTTGTTGTTGTTGCACTTTTAAACAAATCAGCGGATTTTGTTTTTATAAGTTAAATGAAATAAGGCACATAGAACTTAACTTAAGAAAAACTTCATTATTTTACAATTAACAAAAAAATTATGTATAAAAGTAAAATAAAAATAATAATGTGAATAGCACAGTGCGATGTACGACCTAGCGTAGCGAAGAAAAGAGAAATAACATTATTTTGCCTATTTTATAATTTTTAAGCGAGGTTTTCATACAAAATTTTCAACATTCTACAACATTTTTATACATAACTTCTAAACCCGTGATTTTACCAATCTAGTTAAATAATAGATAAAAAGGCAACATTGAATTGAAATTTTAAAAAGGTTGCTTTTTGAGATATGTCCTTTTGAAATATACTTTGTTTAAAACTGACCACTATTAAAGCAACATGGTATGAATATAGTATATTATCTTTTTGGCAAAACCAATCGCACGTACACCCAACTCGTCTCCGAGACAAATTTAAAGTAAAAAGTTTAAAGTGTAAACTCACCAGTCACCGCGACATTAAACAACCCAAAAACCCGTCAACGCGACAAACCGGTCCCCGCGACAAATAATATAAACACTTAAAAATAAACATTCAACAATCAACACAAACTCACAACAACAACCACAGGAGGAATCCTACACTACAAACACTTCAACAGAAACAACACGGAAGAACAATATTTACACCAACCCATATTAAAGCCAATACTGGAAAATAAGGTAAAATATTTGCATTAATTGTATTTGCCGCGACCCATTCGACCCAATCGATAATTGAAATTTACGTATTTCAATTCGTGTTTCCGCCAATCCGCCAATTGCCATTACTTCGTTCGCCAGCCGAACAGTTGGTCACTTCGAGCCTTTATTAAAATGACTACGAAATAGTTTTGGCAATGATTGACCCGCTGAAACAATAAATATATTTGGCGTTAATTTTAATTTAATTAAAATCGACCCGACCCGTAAAAAAAAAGTGAAAAAAATAACAAAATAAAACAATTGTGGATATACAGTGAAATTGTTTTTGCAAAAAAATTTTGTTTGCAAACCGACCCGACCCGAAGGAAACGATCGTATTATACGATACGTTTAAAATAAATATACATTCACCAAAGTGTTAAATATAATTTAACAAAAACAATTGATTTTATTTATTTTCACATTTTTGAATTGTTACAATATATTTTATTTAACAAAATCGCCAAACATTTTTGTTTCATTTGTTTCAGCTATCTACTCGCCGCTGCACTCGTTTGATTATTTGCTTTATTTGCTCATAAAACAAATAGACTTACACACGTTATTAATTTAAAAATCATTTTTTAAATTAAGCCATTCAGACCCAACATTTTATTATTGAATTTTTTCAGAATTTGTGAAGTTATTTAAATTGAATATTATTTAAACACAACCCCAATAATAAAAAAGATGGCGGCTCTGACAGCATTTATTCAATTCGGAAACGACATTATTGAATTTGAGCAAACTATTTGCGAGACCCCTACCCAAGATTTAGTACCTCATGCCTTAGAATTTCATCGGAAGCAGCTTACTCTTCTGTGGGATAATTTCCAAACTTCGTATAATACTATACGAAGTGAACCCGACAGTTCCGATGTGGACCGAAAGAAGCTGAAAGATAAATATACGAAAGGATACAACGCATATATACGCTGTATTTCTTCCCTTTCAGAAATAATGGAGACCCTAAAACAACCGATTGAAACTCCTAAGGCAAGAGAAGAAACGACCCCAATTCAATTTGCACCCTCTATTCATTAACCCCCGTGTGACACGGATAATTTTGATGGTGACTATGTCACCTGGCCCACTTTTACAGATATGTTTTCTGCTCTCTACGGTAACAACGCCAGATTAAGCAATGTGGAAAAACTTTTCCATCTTAATCAAAAGACCCGAGGCGAAGCAAGAGACATTGTTAAGAATGCTCCTCTTACCAATGATGGTTTTATACTGGCATGGAGTAATCTCGTTGAACAATACGAGAATAAAAGAATGCAAGTTAATGCTCAACTCAAGACCCTATTGAATTTGCCACCAGTTTCGTCTGAGTCCGGTAGCTCTATTAAAAAGCTACAACGGACAATCAACAACTGTGTGACGACCCTGCAAATGTTGGATATAGACACAGATAACTGGAGTCCAATTCTAGTTTATCTGTGTTGGACCCGTCTCCCCAAAAACACGCTAGAGATATTTGAAAGATCTCTAGCAGATAGTTCAGAAATTCCTGAATGGAGAATTTTGGACAAGTTTTTGACCCAAACATACAAGACCCTTGAATCTGTTGGCGACATTAAGTCTTCGACTACGAAGACTAGTCAACAAACGGTTTCCAGTAATGCTGGACCCAAAACTTGGGGAGACAAACGTGTGAACGCATTTCACACAAATGTATATGAAAATCCATTTGCAACAAAAATGACAAGACCCAGATTTGTTGAGCCAAGACCCATCCATGCCAAGCCATCAAAATGGGAAGTTGATGGTGCCATTTGCAGAATTTGCAATGGTAAGCACACTCATACTCAGATTCATATCCATAAAAGTGGAGGATAGACACGATGCTGTGAAAAGATTTGAGTGCTGTTTTAATTGTTTAGCAGTATCTCACAGCATCAGGGACTGTAAGAGCGGATATAAATGTCGCTTTTGTAGCAAAAAGCATCATTCGCTTTTACATTTAGCATCGCTAGACCCGAAAGCAGACCCAAAAGACCGCCCAAGCACAAGTGCAGCTGCATCTCAATCTGATCAGCCGTCAACTTCACAGCGGCAAGCTTTCACGACCCTTATACAGTCCACTGACTCAAGACCCACCCAAGACATCGAAGAGACACGTTTTGCGATGAAGAGCATTCTTCTGGGAATAGCAATGCTCAACATTGAACACGAAGGCGAAATGTTCCTGGCGCGCGCTCTAATCGACTCTGGATCAGAAGCGACTCTTATCACGGAGCAGTTGAGGAAGCGGATAGGACTTCCAACTAACGCCATAGGCGCTCAGGTAACAGGACTCAACCAAACAGTTGCAGCCACCCCGTCCAAATCGTGTCCATAGACATTGCGTTCAACAATTTACCCGAATTTCAGAGTCAAAACGCAAGCACTTGTACTCAACACCCTCACAAGTGACTTGCCATCATATCAAATCGACCCGACCCTCTATGGAAATTTAAATGGTATACAGTTGGCTGATAGCCAGTTTTATAAAACCAGACCCGTGGATATGATCATAGGATGTGATCTATACCCACAAATTATACGTAACGGTGTTCAGCACAACATTGTAGACTCTTTGTTGGCGCAAGAATCTGAATTCGGCTGTATACTTTCTGGGCCAATTCCTGAGTCAAGACCCAACAATATTGTTACATATTTTAATAAAGTGACCTTCGATACTTTATTGACTCGTTTCTGGGAAATTGAAGAAGTACCAAAATCCACGACCCTATCAAATGCAGATATGAATAGTGAAAACAATTTCATACAGACATTACGCCGAGAACCCTCAGGCCGTTATGTAGTGACCCTGCCATTTAAAGACCCAAATTGCATTGATCTTGGACTATCAAGACAATTTGATAGTCCATTAGCGTTATTTGAGATGGCGCAATATTTGAGAAATGAAAAGTCCTTACTCAAAAGACCCGCTGTTAAAGCAGAATATGACCAAGCGATTTGCGAATATTTGCAACTTGGTCATATGAGAAAAGTGACTCATTCGCCAGCTAAATCTTGCACACCCACCCACTACTATTTACCACATCATGCAGTCATAAAACCCGATCGTGTCAGAACAAAGCTGCGTGTTGTATTTAATGCATCCAGCACTACTGCCAACGGCAAGAGCCTAAATGATGTGTTGCATACTGGACCCGTTCTACAACAAAATTTAGTTTTGCAAATTATTAAATGGCGTCTTTTCAAATTTGTCTTTAATGCTGACATTGAAAAAATGTATCGTCAAATTTGCGACGACCCTGCACACTCACCCTATCAAAGAATTTTGTTTAGGAAATCCTTAGAAGAACCCATTCAGGATTATGAGTTGCAAACAGTTACATTTGGTGTTAACTGTGCCCCTTACCTTGCCATTCGGACCCTACAACAATTAGCGCAAGACGTACATGAGACCCACCCACAGGCTTCGTATATTCTACGAAACTGCATGTACGTAGATGATGTTCTGGCAGGCACTCATGAGATTGAAAGTGCTATTAATGCTCGAGATGAGCTAATCGCTGCTTTAAAATCAGCAGGATATTCGTTGCGCAAGTGGATTGCGAACGCACCCTAAATATTGGAAAATCTGCCACAAGAACACTTGCTGCTACCAGATTTACTCAATTTATCTGAGCAATGTCAAGGTAATGCAAAGACCCTAGGCATTCGATGGAATGCTAAAAAAGATATTTTCTTTTTTCAAGTCCCACTCATCGAACTAAAAGATGCATACACAAAACGCGAAGTTTTGTCTTCTATTGCGAAGCTGTTTAACCCTGCTGGTTGGTTAGCGCCAATTATAGTGGCCGCCAAAATAATTATGCAACAGGTATGGCTCGACAAAACTGAGTGGGACGATATCCTTAACCCGTTGACCCAAAGTAGATGGCAATCGTTTATCGATGGTTTCCATCGATAAACAGAATTGAGATTCCCAGATGGACTCATTTCGCACCCGACGTTTCCGTTCAATTTCACGGATTTTGCGACGCCTCAGAAAAGGCATATGCTGCAGCTCTCTATGCTCGCATACAAGATGCCAACGGCGCTGTCGTCACGACACTTCTGGCAGCGAAGACGCGTGTAGCACCCGTCAAAACCGTTTCACTGCCACGACTCGAACTATGCGGTGCTGTTTTGCTCGCAAATATAGTTGATGCCATTCTACCTAAAATAGACATGACCCAGTACAATACGTACTTTTGGACAGACTCGACTATTGTCTTAGCCTGGCTCAAATGGCACTTTGAACCACTTTTGTAGCCAACCGTATTTCGACCATTACAGAAAGCGTTGGTGTTGAAAATTGGCAACATGTCGATTCACACGAAAACCCGGCGGACGTAGCAAGCCGCGGTTGTTCTGCGCTAGAACT
Source organism: Dryomyza anilis (assembly GCA_951804985.1). NCBI lineage: Eukaryota > Metazoa > Arthropoda > Insecta > Diptera > Dryomyzidae > Dryomyza > Dryomyza anilis. The sequence goes on along the minus strand of OX638132.1, from coordinate 44,879,176 downwards.
GGCAGAACACGAACTCTGGTGGAACGGTCCAAGTTGGCTAAGGTGCGTAAGAGATGAATGGCCAATGTCCACTGACCCGATCGACACGACCCTTGATCTTGAACCAATTAAGACATTTGCGATCACGACCCAAGAGGATGTATTGGAACGATTTTCCACACTTCCGAAAGCATTAAGAGTCTTAGCGTACGTTCTAAGATTCGTGAGAAATTCTTTACCATCGCGTCGTACTCAAATGACCCACTCAACTATTGAAATAGTACCCGAGGAAATTAAGATGGTAAAAGAAAGACGCATAGTAGTAGTCAGAAAATGTGTTTTTCTGATGAATATATCGATTTGACGATTAAAACCCAAATTTTGTGCAAAAGTTCACTACTAACCCTGAACCCATTTATAGACAGTAAAGGTCTATTAAGAGCACATGGTAGATTAGCAAAGTCACCGACCCTTACATATAATGAACGCCACCCAATAATTTTAGCGTATCATTGCAGACTTGCTAAACTCTTGACCCATATGACCCACATTGTGACCCTACACTGTGGTAACCAATTAGTTTTGAGGCTACTACGAGCTGAGTTTTGGATTATTAAGCTACGATCAATAATTGCAAAATTTGTGTGTTGCACAAAAAGAAACAACAAACACAAATAATGGCTGCATTGCCTCCAGAGCGCACCACACTCACGCGCCCATTCACAAACACAGGTGTAGATTTCGCAGGACCCGTTGAAATCAAAAATTACACCGGGCGAGCCTGTTTGATTACAAAAGGCTATGTGTGCGTGTTTGTTTGCTTTGCAACAAAAGCGGTTCATCTTGAACCAGCCAGTGATCTTACGACCCAAGCCTTTTTAGCGTCTTTTTCCCGATTTTTTTCGAGGCGCGGATTTCCTGCCGCCATTTACTCCGACAACGGAACTAATTTTGTCGGAGCAGCACAAATGCTGAAGGCAGATCGGCAAGATTTTATAAAGACACTGCAGACCCAAGTAGTAGCGACCCACAGTCATCAAGAACTAACCTGGCATTTTAATCGACCCGGAGCTCCACACATGGGTGGACTCTGGGAAGCCGGCGTCAAAAGTTTCAAGACACATTTAAAAAAGATATCTGCAAGTCAAAGATTTACGTTCGAAGAGATTTCGATTTTACTTGCACGAATTGAAGGTTGCCTTAATTCACGACCCTTAAGACCTTCAAGCGAAAATCCTTTCGATTTTTCGCCATTGACCCCAGGACACGTTCTAATTGGTACTCCGTTATTATGCCTCGATAATTTAAAAATTTGTAAAGTGGTAGTGGGTCCTCGGTTTGACGACCCATTTAGATGCGACATTAACGCACTAGTGTCAACCGAGTTGCCTAGGAAGCCGTACGAGCGTGACGTTGATGAAGCCATCTTGAGCCGATTCACTCACATGATGCTCGCGGACCAAAAGTTACGGCTTCCGACCCAGTGATGCTAGAGTTGGGTGCGGATGTTTATCCGCAAATATTGAATACGGGAGTTTTTAACTGCGAAAGTGGATACGCAGTGGCTCAGAGCACTGCGTTCGGCTGGACAATCTCTGGTCCATGTAGTCTCTGAGCCCCCAACCCAAGGAGCTGTCCTTAAAAAACTACCCTAGACCCTAAGACCCTAATAATATAAAAAATGAATTTAAAAAATGAAGTATTGCAGACACTGCAAGGCGGGCGGAATGTTTACGTACAAACGTAAACTCGATATGTTTGAACATCTCCGTCCGTCATATCCACACAATCGATTACTTATCGATTACTGTGGCGAACCGATCGACCGTCGGCTCTGTCAACGGTCGCCGCAAATAATACATCACTCGTTACGTTTATTAAAAACAAAACGCACGTACACCCACCCGTCTCCGAGACAAATTTAAAGTAAAAAGTTTAAAGTGTAAACTCACCAGTCACCGTGACATTAAACAACCCAAAAACCCGTCAACGCGACAAACCGGTCCCCGCGACAAATAATATAAACACTTAAAAATAAACATTCAACAATCAACAAAAACTCACAACAACAACCACAGGAGGAATCCTACACTACAAACACTTCAACAGAAACAACACGGAATAACAACATTTACACCAACCCATATTAAAGCCAATACTGGAAAATAAGGTAAAATATTTGCATTAATTGTATTTGCCGCGACCCATTCGACCCAATCGACAATTGAAATTTACGTATTTCAATTCGTGTTTCCGCCAATCCGCCAATTGCCATTACTTCGTTCGCCAGCCGAACACTTCATATTATTTTGTTTCACTATACATCCAAATTTTATCAAAATCTGAGATGGTGCTGCCAATCGCATGGTTGATTTTATATGGAATGACCCATATATGTTTCAACAGGGACGCAACAGGGACAGCAAACGACGCCATATTTCTTGCCGCTCTTCTGACATTTCTCTTCAGTAAGGTTTGCCATTTCATGATGATACGAGTCAACAATTGTGAATTGGGCTGAGCAACAACTTGAAAATGATTTGGATTTTCATCGAAAAATCATCTTCAGCGATGAGGCTCAATTCTGGCTGAATGGCTACGTCAATAAACAAAATATGCATTATTGGTCAGACAGCAATCCACACGTACTCCATGAGTCATCATTGCATCCCGAAAAAATTACGGTTTGGTGCGGTTTATGGGCCGGCGGCGTGATTGGGCCGTACTTCTTCCGTGATGATCAAGACCGGCCCGTTACTGTGAATGGGAATCGCTACCGTTCAATGATAACCGAATATTTTTGACCCCAATTGGATGATATGGATTTGGAGGACATGTGGTTCAACAGTACGGCACCACAAGCCACACAGCGAATGCCACAATCAATTTATTGGAAACCAAGTTTGGAGAACGTGTTATCTCACGAAATGGTCCAGTCGATTGGCCGCCTCGGTCGTGCGATTTGACGCCGTTAGACTATTTATTGTGGGGCTACGTCAAGTCTATGGTCTATGCCAACAAGCCAGCGAAGATTGATGAACTTCGTACGAATATCGAACGTGAAATTGCAGCAGTATCGGCCGATTTATGCTTGAAAACCATCGAAAATTGGGTTCAGCGTCTGGACTTCTGCAAGCGTGCCCGTGGTGTCCATGCAAAAAAAAAAGAACGTACTTTTACAGGAATAAAGAATTTCATTGATATCCAAAACCGTTTTTGTTTTATTTAAAAAAACTTTTGTAACACTCTTATAAAAAACCCTTTATATAAAAATGCATACTTTCTTCACAAAAATGTTCATTGCTTAAAATTATTTTTGTCAAATTTTTTTTTTCTTGTGTTGAAAACCTTTTGTTTGGAACAATATTACGTTATTTTTGTCGAAGAAACATTTTTTCCGATCTAAAAATTGTTGGAATTTTCTTACAATCTTTTTTTTAAACATTGCAATAAAACAATTCATTTTTTTTTTTATTATTTTTTAACTTTTTATTTTAGAATTTTTTTTTACATAGTTCAAAAATAGTTTTGTTTTGTAAATTTATTATTTTTTTTTAACAAAAAATACATTAAAAAAATATACATAATATCGCTTTTATAACGTAAGACGAAACAAATTAATTCCTTAAAAAAGCGTAAGAAATTCCAACGAATTTCTGTTAGTTTATTTTTACTTATTTTTAATAACAATTTAAAATGAAATAAGACCCTAAATCAATAAGGCCCCAGAATTGATGTATATTTGTGTTATGAAATAAGACACCTTTTTTTATACCCTACACTAAGAGTGAAATGGTTTATTCAGTTTGGTACGCCGTTTGTAACACCCAGAAGGAAGCATCTCCGGTATGGAAAAGTATATATATTCTTAATCCTCCTGATTATATATATATTCTTAACTTTCTGAGTCAATTTAGCGATATCCGTCTGTCTTTGTACCGAAATCGGTCCATTGTGACCTATGATATGACCATTTATATTCAAATAACTCATAAAATTTACATCTACAGTTCAATTTTACTGTATACGTGCTTAGGTATACTTTTTTGGTCAAATATATATTGACTTTATGCTCAAATACATGGAAATAATGTTTTCCCGCGAAACGACTTGAGGTTCCCAAAAAAAAAAAACGAAATTCGGTACACCTACCCATTTGTAAATATGGGTATCAAATGAATGGAAATTCTTCAACGATTGAAAGATTGTAGTTATTTTCAGGATTTGTATACCATGGTGACCTATATACCACTTTGAATGGTAACCACACATATGTGTAGGGTATTTAAAGTCGCTTGGGCCGACTGTAATTTTGATAATCCTAACTATCATAATAACACCTACTACAAAATGTCCCTACTTTAAAATTTTCCATGTGATCTAACCTTCCTGGTTTTTCGTAAAAAATGTTCAATATTGTACAGCATTTCTATACTTAACTTCTAAACCCGTTGAACTACTTTTACATCGTACGACAAAACTCAACTTTTGGCTGCACACATGTGAAAATCCTGTATTTTCTTAAAGTTCGCTAAAAAATAATATAATCGTGTTTCCCAATTGTTCTGGATCAATTCAATAAAGGGGTTTATTTGCTTTTAAAATGCATATCAAATTTTTGGTCTAACATTTGAAAAACGTTGGAAGTAGTTCATGGCTGAGACTAATTAAACAATCGCTTATTTTATTTCAGTTTAAAAATGTTTCAATATTTTTCGAATAATGGATTTAATTTAAGCCAAAAATTTTATATCTGGACCTAGCTCAGGCAGTTTGGAGGGTTACATCCTTTTGAACAAATTATATAATATTGTTCTATACGGGTTTCAGCAGTCTCTCACTCGTTTATTTGGATCTTTAATCTATTTCATCGATTTTATTTCGAACTTTAAATTATCTCAGTTTAAATCTCATCTTTACTTTTTGAAAATATGAAATATATTATATTTTTTTGACACATCTCTTATTTCGACCTGATTTACTATTTAAGAAAATGGTCTCTTGAAACCGAATTGTAATATTTCCAGCAGTATCCTTGCAATAATTTCATGCATTGTAGAACGGTTAGCTTATCAAAATGTCCAAAATTTATTTTCCCACTTTTTTAATTTTTATTGTTGACGACATGATCGAATACTTATAACTGAAAACTTATTAATTTGTTTTTCATAAATCAGAGAATTTTTGAATTTACGATATTTTTTTTCATTATTCGCTTTGACCACAATATCCGCATTTGTATTTGTAAAAATAAATTCTTTTACACCCTTTTAGTTTCAAATTCAAATAAAAGTCAATTCAATTTAAAGTCAAGTTTAAATTGAAATATACATTAACAAATAAATTGATATAAAATTTGTTTTTGAAGTTGAATAAATAAATTTCCACAAAACAATGGAAACATGTTTGCCTGCGGTGCTTTTCCGTTCGAATTACTTTACCAATATTATAAAATGTAAGTACAAATTTCAAATGAAATCGTTTGGTTTTATTTAATATTTTCTCAAATTATATAAATTTCGAATATTTTTCAAAGGCTTTTTCAATTTATTGCTAGTTTTGTATATTTTTAATTGTCAAAATAGTTATACATATTTTCATTAATGGAATACTGTTTTTACTACGATTAAACCAATTTGTTCGGACCCTAACAAGGCTATGGAAAATGGCCCAACCGGGACCTAATGACCCTTCAAAAGTTCTTGAAGGAAACTCCGTTATAAGAAGATCGTACACCCGATATCTGACCTAGTTTAGGCCTGGTTAAATACCGATTTTCTGAAATAATGCCATATGTTCTTGAGTATGGCCAAACAGAAATCTATCTCCTCTACCCTCTTTATTATTAAGTTAGCTAAAACACCCCCACCCCCCCCCACGAGCAAATCCTGCGCACGGGCCTGTAAAATGATTCAATACAGCGGTTTGAAAAAAATGCCGCTTGGAAAAACTAAATAAAAGTGAACTATAAATGTCGGTTATCATGCTAATAATGGCTATGAAAATTGACATAAAATTCCATTTATGTTTTCACTCATTGACTGAAAATAGTGAGTGATGAAATTTATTAGAGCACAGAAAAAAAAAGTTCATACTATTTATGAATTTTTTCAATAATTTTATGAATTTTTCATTATTACTCAACCAATGAACAAATTCATCCAATTTATGAATCGTTCATAAAACCGTAATGAAAAAGTTCATAATATTTACTGATGAACGCTTTCATAATATTTATGAAAAAATTCATTGTATTTATGAACTTTAAACTATTTAAAAATAAAAATAAAACAATTTTTTTTATTTTCCTGTATTATTTTTTTTTTTTTTATTATATGTATTACTTTTTTATTTTATTCTTTTAATGTATTATTTTTTTTAATATTTTAATATTTTTTGTATCTACTCTTACTGTTGCTGCATATTGCTGCTGTTTGTTGTTGATTTTAAGTACCAGCGGTGCACGTTTCTTTGGAGTTGTAAACAACAAAGGAAACGATTCGGTCTATTTGTACGAAATGACATAGAAATAATAAAAGCTAAGAACTGTATCTGCTATCATCGACTATTGACGCATCGTGGCGAGTTGTCAAAATAATCACTGCGCATCATGCGGCATAACCACTGCACGTCATGCGGCATGACGCGTCAGTAAAATAAAAATATCTATTAATAGAATTGTCAAAAGTTGCATGTCACACATACGGTCATACACACATACTCAAATACCTACCTACCTACTTTGTGTTGTATTTTCTATTCTGCTTTTGGTGGACTGGTTTTTTATTTTTCAGTATCGCCTTTATGCTCGGGTGAATTGTACGTGACATGGAGGTTGCGCTACTTTGCCTCAAAAAATTAATATGAATACCTCAATGAACACAATTCATAACAATTATGAACGCGTTTATTATATCAATTTCGCTCAAATTGTGCGATACATATATACGAAGAATAGTTTATAAATAAAATGATTTTTTTCCATATATGAACGATGTCGCAATTAACGGCGTTCATTTCACTTATGAACAAAATTTTTTCTGTGAGGAGCGAGCACATACCTAATGAATGACTATTTATTGCATTTCATAGCGAGAAATAAGGCTTTATAAAAAGTTACGCGATTTTTTTCTGGCTCAAAATCTTGCCAAAGCCTACAAAAACAATATGTTTGCAATGACTCTATTTTTGGTTGAAAAACAAACAACAATTTATACATTCGCAAGGCACAGTGCATAAAATATCATAAAATCGTGAGATTTTAATTTTTAATAAGCTGCGTGGTCGTATTTGATTCTGTAGTGACACTACAGCAATGCGACAATAACAACTGACAAGCATAAAGTTGGTCAGTGTTGGGTAATTTCGTGTATTTCGGGATTGTCTACATTTGTGTGTAGACAATGTGTAGACTATGTAGGCAATTACGTAGATAATGTAGACTATGTATACAATTGTGTAGACTATGTATACAATTTATATATACTGACCTAATTCAATTCAATATTGTTCAATTTGTAAATTATAATTATAATTTGTAGCTTTATCAGTCTTGAATCTATGCATAAAATTTGTTGTTTTGATTAAGGTATACATAAATAAAAAAAAAATACGTTATATTTTATTTTTGGTTTTATAATTTTTTTTATAATTAAAATATTTATTATTTTAAATCGTTTAATTTTTTATTGCATTTATAGTTCTAATTAATGCAAAAACTAATTTGTCGGGTTCTAAGTCTACCAAATGCATTAACAACAACAGTTATGGACAAAAAACCTAGAACTTGTTGCCGACCGTACAGCTGTTTCGGAAGCAACTTTCTCAACAGCGGTCTTGTATGCAGTATATGCTTAGCTAAACATATAATATCACTTTGTATAATGAACAAAATGTGAATTTTGTCCTGCACAAAGTGACGAGAAGCCAAGCAGCAAAAACTGCACCAAGTTTATTTTTTCTCAATTACTGTTGTTGTGTTGCAGCAAGTTCGTATAGGCTGTAGAGTCTCTACAGTGTTCAAATACGAGAACTGCACTTTGGGTAACAATTATATCAATGGATTTGTGTATTTTTACGCACCGCACCTTGCGTCAAAATTAAATGTTGTTTGTTTTAAGTCGACCTTAAAATAAAGTAATGCAAAAACTGATTTGTCGGGCTCTAGGTTTTTTGTCAATTACTGCTGTTTTTTTAACCAGTGCAAAATACATATTGCATTTGGTAGATCTAGATCCCCACAAATTAGTTTTTGCATTACTCAATTTTTAGGTCGGCTAAAAATAAACAACATTAAAATATAATTCTAATTTTTAATTCATGTCTTCTTTTCTTCTATGTAACGGTATGAGTACTTGCTAAACCCAGTATCCTGTTTTACAATTGGTCATCATCTACCAACATTAATAATAATTTTTCTTAACCCTTTCAGTAAATATTTTTTATGTTAACTTTAAAATTCTAAAATGGTTTGATCATCATCAATCATCCGAACATGGTATATTTTTAATACAAAATATAAAATTAGTGTAATTTTTTAAATTGTAAACAAATATTCAAGTGTATTCATTCAACACTGAATACACTATTGTCTAAGTAAAAATAAATACAATTTAAGAAAAAATAAAATAGTATATATTACCATATATTTTAAATATAAGAAATACTTAAAATGGCTTAACACCTGAATATGCAATTTTTCTTATTTTGTATCACCTCACAGTTCATAAGTATATATTTTTATTAATTAAATTGATTTAGCAACACATAATATATATATCATAAACTATCAGTTAACTTATTTCTGTCGAAATATTAGTGTTTAAAAAATGTCTTTGAAAAGCTGTTACCATATGGTAACAATTACTGAATTGGTTAAGGAATTATATGAAGGGCAGGGCGACATCGAATACAATGTGCTTAATGCATTTTACATTTATGCAACATACTGCAAATGTTGCATACCATAGGGGCATTTCAAGAATGCTCGATTATTAAAATCGATGTAATCAATTTTAAAACAATTTTGTTTAATTTTAAAACAAAGTTTTGATTTAAAGTTAATTTTTATGTTTAGAGTAAAAATGTTGAAATATTATTATACAATATATAGATACACAAATCTTAAATAATTAAATTTATTCAGTTCACAATAATACAAAATGTATAGAAAACCCCATAAACTATCTTTACTAAAAACATCAAAAAAAAACAAAACTTATTTGAACGGCAAAACGATATTTAAACGACATTTAAACAATATATCTGATACTGATTACCACAAAATCATTTAAAAGTTTAATCATTCAACAGTTTAATTTTATTATTTTTTTAATTATAAATTTTTCAAATACACGATTTTTCGTTCGGATTTGAAAACATCATTACTTTTTATTATTACTTTTTTTTCTCAAAAATTAAAATTTTTAAAAATATTAATTCTTCTTCTTTACATTACAAAATTAGAATTTATGGATGTAATAAATTAGTACATTTAAAAGAAACATTTTTTGGTTAAAAAATTTGGTTAGGTTTATATATATACTTTTCATACTTTTCTTAGAACGTTACGTATTAGAAAAATCGACACTCGAAAGTTTGTTGAGTGTTTGTTATAAAAATGAATTTAATTACCAGCATAAATTAATTAGTTACTCAATATAATCACTACAAAATACAAATATTTATGAATTGTATACATTGTCTACATAGTATACATTGTCTACATGTATTTTAGAGATTGTCTACATGCAATTGTCTACATGTAAACAATCATTTAATCTACATTTTTAGACAATCTCGCCCAACCCTGAAGTTGGTGCACTTTTTGCATGTTTTTCCTGGTTGTTGTGTGCTTGTACTAAATTCGCATTTAGTTCATTGCACAAAATGATCTTATAGGCTTTACTATGCAGAAGTTGTGCAGAAGACCGCTGATGAGGAAGCTTGGCAGCTTCCGAAACAGCTGTATGGTCAGCCAACAACTGGACAGCATCGTTAGAGTTTTTTTCGTGCACAAGAACGTTCGTGTAAAATACAGCATCACCGTCATGAAGTTGACAACGCGAGCACACGTTTAATCAAATTTGTATTAAACAAAAGCAGTTAATGTTATTTATATAAATTGTTTGAACTTGTCTTCATATTAAGCATTTACAATTAACGTTTTAACTTTCGGATACATCTTTATTTTTAAAAATGATGTTTTAAACATTAAAAGACACTTTGTTACGACAAAAAAAACACGACTTCACACCGCCATAGCCAACATCAAAGTGAGTAAGAGAGAGTAAAAAATGCCATTAATTGAGAATTATATGGTTGTAAATAAAAATTTACTATATTATCTTGGTATGATTGGTATTGACTATACTTTGTTTCTGGCAGTCTTTATCGTAAAACCCATGATGAGTTTCGGCCGCAGCAATCACCCCTCGCCAGTCGCTTCTGCATTGCGCGCGCTGGCGCCAGTTTTGCACTCCAAGTGATGTCAGGTTGGCTCGCATTTGGTCGCTCCACCGGAGATTCGGACGCCCTCTCCTACGTTGACCACCACTGGGTACAGAATTGAACACTTTTTTTGCTGGAGCGCTTTCATCCATACGCTCGACATGTCCAAGCCAGCGTACGCGCTAGATTTTAATGCGCCTGACTATGTCAATGTCGGGGTAGAGCTCATACAGCTCGTCGTTCCATCTGATTATGTACTCGTTTTCAACGCATATCGGGCCATAGATTTTCCGAAGAATCTTTCTCTCGAACGCTCCTAAAACTCGCTCATTGGTGTTGGCAAGCGTCCACGGAGGAGGACTGGCATGATGAGCGACTTATAGGGCTTAATTTTTGATCGTCGAGAGAGGGCTCTGCTCATAAATTGCCTACTGAGCCCAAAGGAACACCTGTTGGCAAGAGTTATTCTTCGGCTAATCTCCAGGCTGACATTGTTTTCCTTGTTGATGCTGGTTGCTAGGTATACGAGGTCCTTCACAACTTCGAAGTTGTGGTTGTCAATAGTGACGTGTTGTCCAAGACGCCGGGACTCTTTGTTTGTTGACACCAGGTACTTCGGCTTGTCCTCGTTCACAGTAAGACCCATTCGACGCGATTCCCTCTCTAAACTGGAGAATGCTGCACTGACTGCTCGTACGCTCTGCCCAATGATGTCGATATCATCAGCGGGTCTGAAGCAGCATGGAATTCTTGTTGAAGATAGTGCCATTGTGATGGAGTTGTGCAGCTCTTACAATCTTCTCCAGTATTACGTTGAAGAAGTCACACGATAGGGAATCTCCTTGTCAGAAAGCTCGTTCGGCATTAAACGTATCGGTGAGGTTATTCCCCATTCTCACTGAGCAACGTGTGTCGCTCAGGGTCATTCTGCAAAGCCTTACAAGCTTCGCAGGTATACCGAACTCAGACATCGTGGCATATAGGCGACTTCTTATCGGACTGTCGAAGGCAGCTTTGTAGTCGACGAAGAGGTAGTGGGTGTCGATCTGCCTCTCTTTGGTCTTTTCCAGGTTTTGGAGCAATGTGAAAAATCGGTTCTATGGTGGACTTGCCAGGTCTGAAGCCGCACTGATAAGATCCAATAAGTCTGTTGACGATGGGCTTCAGTCTTTCACATAATACGCTCGTTAGAACTTTATACGCGATGTTCAGGAGACTTATCCCACGGTAGTTGGCGCGTATCGTGGGATCCCTCTTCTTAAGGATTGGGCAGAGTATACTGAGATTCCATTTGCTAGGCATGCTTTCTTCTGACCATATGATGAGCTTGTGCATGCTTGTTATGAGCTCATCGCCTCCGGTCTTAAACAACTCAGCAGGCAGACCATCCGATTCTGCGGCTTTGTTGTTTTTCAGCCTGCTGATGGCTGTGCAGACCTCTTCCCGGTCAGGCGTCAGCAGCCTTCGTCAGCAACTGGGGTTGTCAAGCTGTCTTCTCTATCAGCGGAATAGTTGTCATCATCGCCTGCTAGAAGATCAGAGAAGTGCTTTCTCAATAATCTCAGTGTACCCTGGACATCTGTTACTAGATTCCCGTCATCGTCCTGACAGGAAGAGGGTCCGGTATTTGAACCTCCGGTCAGGCGTCTTATCCTCTGAAAGAATTTTCGAGCCTTGTTCCTGTCGGCATGCATTTCAATATCTTCACACTCGCGTCTTTCTAATTCTCTTTTCTTGCGCCTAAAAAGATGTCTCTCCTCCTTCCTCTTCCCTCTGTATCGCTCCTTCGCGGCTCGCGTAACTACCGACTGCAGCGTCTTTCTCTGCAGTGGCTGCGCAACACTCTTCGTTATACCTCTTGTTCCGTAGTGGGCGTTTGAATCCAAGCACCTCTTCGGCAGCCGTACGCATTGAGCGGGAGACGTGTGTCCATTGCGCGCATATATCATCGAGAGAAGGAGTGCCTTGGGCAAGCAGGTGTGAGAGTCGAACGGCATAGGCTTGTTCGGTCTGTTGTGCATGCAGCTTACTGACGTCTAGCTTTCTTTGCGTTTGTTGCCGTGCATTTTTCGCAGCGCCTAAGCGTGTGCGAACCTTGGCTGCTACAAGGAAGTGATCCGAGTCGATGTTGGCATTTCGGATCGAGCGTACATCCATCACAATAGGAGCGTGCCTTCCGTCAATCACAACATGATCAATTTATTTGCGCGTGTTCTGATCGGGTGACCACCACGTGGCCTTGTGAATATTGGAATACTTGAATCTAGTACTACTAATAAGCATGTTTCATGTTGCGGAGAAGTCGATCAGCCTCATTCCATTGTCGGAGGTGTTGTCTTGGAGGCTGAATTGTCCAACCGTTGAACCAAAGATACCCTCATGGTCCACCTTGGCATTAAAGTCGCCAATCACAATTTTGATGTCGTGACGGGGGCAGTGCTCATAGGCTTCGTCAAGGCGCTCATAGAAAGTCTCTTTAGTTTCATCGTCCTTGTCATTCGTCGGAGCGTGCGCACAAATTAGGCTGATATAGAAGTATTTAGCCTTGATGCGGATTGTTGCTAGTTATTCGTTCGCGGGTGTGAACCTAGAGACAAGGTGGCGGAGTATCTTGCCGACTACAAATCCACAACCAAATTCATGCCTCTGCATGGCAGCTGTAGTAAATGTCACAGGATGTCTGTTTAGAGCAGCCCTGTCCTGTCCATCGCCTTTCCTGGATTGCAGTGATGTCAGCCTTGTTTCTTTCGAGGACATCAACCAGCTGGATAGTGGCACCTTCCCTATAAAGGCTTCGGACATTCCAGGTACATATCCGTAAATCATTGTCCTTTATACGTTTGCAGGTTGTCATCGTGTTTTCGGGTCGATATCCGAGGCATTTTTCTGTTTTCGTTTAATCCGCTTTTTTATATGGCGGGTCACAAGCTCAACGCACAACCCCCAATTTGGAGGGCCAATATCCCTGTCTCGTTTGTCCCCGATCAGACCTCCCACCGGGGTTGAAACCCGATCTTCAGCTGGCTATGGCAACTAACAGAAGTCGGTTACTGGCTTACGCGTGCACTACACCATTCTGAAACCCATAAATTGTCTACTATATTATGATTTTAACTACCTTATTATTGTTGAAATAAAATTGAAAATACTATACTTTGATTGTGACAACCATGTAGCATTGTAAAGACCATAGCATTGTTGTCGCGATCATGTAATTTCCTCTATTTTAATCAAATATTTCATAAAAATTAATAATATTCCGTAAAATTTCAGTAAGTTAAAGATAAAAAAAAAAATTTCGAAATTTTGATAGCAAAAACATTGCGAACTAATATTAAAATGTTTTTTAAGAGAGCATAGATAATTGTGATAAATTACTCTCTCCCAACACTTTTTTAATAACACAAATTTATTTTTGATTTTTTGCAGAAACTAAAATCGAACACAATTTTTTTGCCAATTATACGTAGAGCAAGGTTCATATTTAATTTTGTGATAAAGTTTTAATATGCAACATATCAAAATCGTGCGATAACTTGTGATATAAATTACCAAAAACGGCCTGTTTTGCAACTTTGACTCGATTTCTCGGCGTATAGGGAAAATAATCAGTGGCAATAATCAGGAGACCGAAGTCAACCAGAAATCATTCATTCATTCCAGATTAGGCCAAAAACCTTAATTTGTAAAACAATGTTATTAATAATACTAAATATTAAAATAAAATAATTTAAAAAAATTGCAGCAGGCAGGAATCGAACCCGTGTCCTCGTGCATAGAAGGCAGGCATGCAATCATCGTGACATTTTTAAATTTTTTTTTTTTGACACCAAAAAAAAGTATGCTTAATGTAAATGTTTACACTTGTTGCAATTTTTTATTTTTAATTTGGCATACAAACCATTTTTTCGTTCAGATTAAATAATTGTGGAAGTTAAATTGTATTGAAAACTGTTATTTATATACTTGTTAAAATAGATTAAGTTGGTTTTTAATTTTAATTAAAAATATTTGTGACATGAGAAAAAATTAATTATATTTTTTCTTCACTCACAAAGAAATACTTCGCTTAATAAAGTTGCCTTTTGATTTACGCCCAGAATATGTGCTCAGATTTCGCAATGAATATTAGTATAACCTGTAACTTGTTATTAACTCTCAACATGAGCTCGCAATACCAAATTGAAAAATTGGACGAGAACAACTACGATGGCTGGAGGATCCATATAAGATGTGTTCTCATACAGTTACACTTATGGGGTTACGTCGATGGAACTACAGCGGATAATGAAACTGGTGAGAGTGAGCTCGCTAGTTGGATGAATAAGGATTAGAAGGCATTGTCAACTATACTTTTAAGTATGAAGCACGCAAATACATTGCGTGAAGCATGGCTCGTATTGCAGTCAGAACCGAAGGGTCCTGCGAGGAAAATTTTGCTTTTCCGAAAGTTGCTTTTTCTGCAGATGAAAAAGGACCAGACTATGGCGGAGCACTTAAATCTCTACTCCGACATTGTCGATAAGCTCGTGGAAGTGGATATTAATATTCCAGAAGAATTGCTGACCATTGCTGGCGGAGTTCGTGATCAATTCCGAAGGTATCGGAGATGTGCAGCTGGTTGTTGTGTGCTTGTACTAAATTCGCATTTAGTTCATTGCACAAAATGATCTTATAGGCTTTACTATGCAGAAGTTGTGCAGAAGACCGCTGATGAGGAAGCTTGGCAGCTTCCGAAACAGCTGTATGGTCAGCCAACAACTGGACAGCATCGTTAGAGTTTTTTTCGTGCACAAGAACGTTCGTGTAAAATACAGCATCACCGTCATGAAGTTGACAACGCGAGCACACGTTTAATCAAATTTGTATTAAACAAAAGCAGTTAATGTTATTTATATAAATTGTTTGAACTTGTCTTCATATTAAGCATTTACAATTAACGTTTTAACTTTCGGATACATCTTTATTTTTAAAAATGATGTTTTAAACATTAAAAGACACTTTGTTACGACAAAAAAAACACGACTTCACACCGCCATAGCCAACGTCAAAGTGAGTAAGAGAGAGTAAAAAATGCCATTAATTGAGAATTATATGGTTGTAAATAAAAATTTACTATATTATCTTGGTATGATTGGTATTGACTATACTTTGTTTCTGGCAGTCTTTATCGTAAAACCCATGATGAGTTTCGGCCGCAGCAATCACCCCTCGCCAGTCGCTTCTGCATTGCGCGCGCTGGCGCCAGTTTTGCACTCCAAGTGATGTCAGGTTGGCTCGCATTTGGTCGCTCCACCGGAGATTCGGACGCCCTCTCCTACGTTGACCACCACTGGGTACAGAATTGAACACTTTTTTTGCTGGAGCGCTTTCATCCATACGCTCGACATGTCCAAGCCAGCGTACGCGCTAGATTTTAATGCGCCTGACTATGTCAATGTCGGGGTAGAGCTCATACAGCTCGTCGTTCCATCTGATTATGTACTCGTTTTCAACGCATATCGGGCCATAGATTTTCCGAAGAATCTTTCTCTCGAACGCTCCTAAAACTCGCTCATTGGTGTTGGCAAGCGTCCACGGAGGAGGACTGGCATGATGAGCGACTTATAGGGCTTAATTTTTGATCGTCGAGAGAGTGCTCTGCTCATAAATTGTCTACTGAGCCCAAAGGAACACCTGTTGGCAAGAGTTATTCTTCGGCTAATCTCCAGGCTGACATTGTTTTCCTTGTTGATGCTGGTTGCTAGGTATACGAGGTCCTTCACAACTTCGAAGTTGTGGTTGTCAATAGTGACGTGTTGTCCAAGACGCCGGGACTCTTTGTTTGTTGACACCAGGTACTTCGGCTTGTCCTCGTTCACAGTAAGACCCATTCGACGCGATTCCCTCTCTAAACTGGAGAATGCTGCACTGACTGCTCGTACGCTCTGCCCAATGATGTCGATATCATCAGCGGGTCTGAAGCAGCATGGAATTCTTGTTGAAGATAGTGCCATTGTGATGGAGTTGTGCAGCTCTTACAATCTTCTCCAGTATTACGTTGAAGAAGTCACACGATAGGGAATCTCCTTGTCAGAAAGCTCGTTCGGCATTAAACGTATCGGTGAGGTTATTCCCCATTCTCACTGAGCAACGTGTGTCGCTCAGGGTCATTCTGCAAAGCCTTACAAGCTTCGCAGGTATACCGAACTCAGACATCGTGGCATATAGGCGACTTCTTATCGGACTGTCGAAGGCAGCTTTGTAGTCGACGAAGAGGTAGTGGGTGTCGATCTGCCTCTCTTTGGTCTTTTCCAGGTTTTGGAGCAATGTGAAAAATCGGTTCTATGGTGGACTTGCCAGGTCTGAAGCCGCACTGATAAGATCCAATAAGTCTGTTGACGATGGGCTTCAGTCTTTCACATAATACGCTCGTTAGAACTTTATACGCGATGTTCAGGAGACTTATCCCACGGTAGTTGGCGCGTATCGTGGGATCCCCCTTCTTAAGGATTGGGCAGAGTATACTGAGATTCCATTTGCTAGGCATGCTTTCTTCTGACCGTATGATGAGCTTGTGCATGCTTGTTATGAGCTCATCGCCTCCGGTCTTAAACAACTCAGCAGGCAGACCATCTGATTCTGCGGCTTTGTTGTTTTTCAGCCTGCTGATGGCTGTGCAGACCTCTTCCCGGTCAGGCGTCAGCAGCCTTCGTCAGCAACTGGGGTTGTCAAGCTGTCTTCTCTATCAGCGGAATAGTTGTCATCATCGCCTGCTAGAAGATCAGAGAAGTGCTTTCTCAATAATCTCAGTGTACCCTGGACATCTGTTACTAGATTCCCGTCATCGTCCTGACAGGAAGAGGGTCCGGTATTTGAACCTCCGGTCAGGCGTCTTATCCTCTGAAAGAATTTTCGAGCCTTGTTCCTGTCGGCATGCATTTCAATATCTTCACACTCGCGTCTTTCTAATTCTCTTTTCTTGCGCCTAAAAAGATGTCTCTCCTCCTTCCTCTTCTCTCTGTATCGCTCCTTCGCGGCTCGCGTAACTACCGACTGCAGCGTCTTTCTCTGCAGTGGCTGCGCAACACTCTTCGTTATACCACTTGTTCCGTAGTGGGCGTTTGAATCCAAGCACCTCTTCGGCAGCCGTACGCATTGAGCGGGAGACGTGTGTCCATTGCGCGCATATATCATCGAGAGAAGGAGTGCCTTGGGCAAGCAGGTGTAAGAGTCGAACGGCATAGGCTTGTTCGGTCTGTTGTGCATGCAGCTTACTGACGTCTAGCTTTCTTTGCGTTTGTTGCCGTGCATTTTTCGCAGCGCATAAGCGTGTGCGAACCTTGGCTGCTACAAGGAAGTGATCCGAGTCGATGTTGGCATTTCGGATCGAGCGTACATCCATCACAATAGGAGCGTGCCTTCCGTCAATCACAACATGATCAATTTGTTTGCGCGTGTTCTGATCGGGTGACCACCACGTGGCCTTGTGAATATTGGAATACTTGAATCTAGTACTACTAATAACCATGTTTCGTGTTGCGGAGAAGTCGATCAGCCTCATTCCATTGTCGGAGGTGTTGTCTTGGAGGCTGAATTGTCCAACCGTTGAACCAAAGATACCCTCATGGTCCACCTTGGCATTAAAGTCGCCAATCACAATTTTGATGTCGTGACGGGGGCAGTGATCATAGGCTTCGTCAAGGCGCTCATAGAAATTCTCTTTAGTTTCATCGTCCTTGTCATTCGTCGGAGCGTGCGCACAAATTAGGCTGATATAGAAGTATTTAGCCTTGATGCGGATTGTTGCTAGTTATTCGTTCGCGGGTGTGAACCTAGAGACAAGGTGGCGGAGTATCTTGCCGACTACAAATCCACAACCAAATTCATGCCTCTGCATGGCAGCTGTAGTAAATGTCACAGGATGTCTGTTTAGAGCAGCCCTGTCCTGTCCATCGCATTTCCTGGATTGCAGTGATGTCAGCCTTGTTTCTTTCGAGGACATCAACCAGCTGGATAGTGGCACCTTCCTTATAAAGGCTTCGGACATTCCAGGTACATATCCGTAAATCATTGTCCTTTATACGTTTGCAGGTTGTCATCGTGTTTTCGGGTCGATATCCGAGGCATTTTTCTGTTTTCGTTTAATCCGCTTTTTTATATGGCGGGTCACAAGCTCAACGCACAACCCCCAATTTGGAGGGCCAATATCCCTGTCTCGTTTGTCCCCGATCAGACCTCCCACCGGGGTTGAAACCCGATCTTCAGCTGGCTATGGCAACTAACAGAAGTCGGTTACTGGCTTACGCGTGCACTACACCATTCTGAAACCCATAAATTGTCTACTATATTATGATTTTAACTACCTTATTATTGTTGAAATAAAATTGAAAATACTATACTTTGATTGTGACAACCATGTAGCATTGTAAAGACCATAGCATTGTTGTCGCGATCATGTAATTTCCTCTATTTTAATCAAATATTTCATAAAAATTAATAATATTCCGTAAAATTTCAGTAAGTTAAAGATAAAATTTTTTTTTCGAAATTTTGATAGCAAAAACATTGCGAACTAATATTAAAATGTTTTTTAAGAGAGCATAGATAATTGTGATAAATTACTCTCTCCCAACACTTTTTTAATAACACAAATTTATTTTTGATTTTTTGCAGAAACTAAAATCGAACACAATTTTTTTGCCAATTATACGTAGAGCAAGGTTCATATTTAATTTTGTGATAAAGTTTTAATATGCAACATATCAAAATCGTGCGACTTTGATATGTACGAACTTTGACTCGATTTCTCGGCGTATAGGGAAAATAATCAGTGGCAATAATCAGGAGACCGAAGTCAACCAGAAATCATTCATTCATTCCAGATTAGGCCAAAAACCTTAATTTGTAAAACAATGTTATTAATAATACTAAATATTAAAATAAAATAATTTAAAAAAATTGCAGCAGGCAGGAATCGAACCCGTGTCCTCGTGCATAGAAGGTAGGCATGCAATCATCGTGACATTTTTTAATTTTTTTTTTTTGACACCAAAAAAAAGTATGCTTAATATAAATGTTTACACTTTTTATTTTTAATTTGGCATACAAACCATTTTTTCGTTCAGATTAAATAATTGTGGAAGTTAAATTGTATTGAAAACTGTTATTTATATACTTGTTAAAATAGATTAAGTTGGTTTTGAATTGTAATTAAAAATATTTGTGACATGAGAAAAAATTAATTATATTTTATCTTCACTCACAAAGAAATACTTCGCTTAATAAAGTTGCCTTTTGATTTACGCCCAGAATATGTGCTCAGATTTCGCAATGAATATTAGTATATCCTGTAACTTGTTATTAACTCTCAACATGAGCTCGCAATACCAAATTGAAAAATTGGACGAGAACAACTACGATGGCTGGAGGATCCATATAAGATGTGTTCTCATACAGTTACACTTATGGGGTTACGTCGATGGAACTACAGCGGATAAAGAAACTGGTGAGAGTGAGCTCGCTAGTTGGATGAATAAGGATTAGAAGGCATTGTCAACTATACTTTTAAGTATGAAACACGCAAATACATTGCGTGAAGCATGGCTCGTATTGCAGTCAGAACCGAAGGGTCCTGCGAGGAAAATTTTGCTTTTCCGAAAGTTGCTTTTTCTGCAGATGAAAAAGGACCAGACTATGGCGGAGCACTTAAATCTCTACTCCGACATTGTCGATAAGCTCGTGGAAGTGGATATTAATATTCCAGAAGAATTGCTGACCATTGCTGGCGGAGTTCGTGATCAATTCCGAAGGTATCGGAGATGTGCAGCTGGTTGTTGTGTGCTTGTACTAAATTCGCATTTAGTTCATTGCACAAAATGATCTTATAGGCTTTACTATGCAGAAGTTGTGCAGAAGACCGCTGATGAGGAAGCTTGGTAGCTTCCGAAACAGCTGTATGGTCAGCCAACAACTGGACAGCATCGTTAGAGTTTTTTTCGTGCACAAGTACGTTCATGTAAAATACAGCATCACCGTCATGAAGTTGACAACGCGAGCACACGTTTAATCAAATATTAAACATTATTAAACAAAAGCAGTTAATGTTATTTATATAAATTGTTTGAACTTGTCTTCATATTAAGCATTTACAATTAACGTTTTAACTTTCGGATACATCTTTATTTTTAAAAATGATGTTTTAAACATTAAAAGACACTTTGTTACGACAAAAAAAACACGACTTCACACCGCCATAGCCAACATCAAAGTGAGTAAGAGAGAGTAAAAAATGCCATTAATTGAGAATTATATGGTTGTAAATAAAAATTTACTATATTATCTTGGTATGATTGGTATTGACTATACTTTGTTTCTGGCAGTCTTTATCGTAATCATAACATGGTACTTATTTGGCCATTACAACCCATGATGAGTTTCGGCCGCAGCAATCACCCCTCGCCAGTCGCTTCTGCATTGCGCGCGCTGGCGCCAGTTTTGCACTCCAAGTGATGTCAGGTTGGCTCGCATTTGGTCGCTCCACCGGAGATTCGGACGCCCTCTCCTACGTTGACCACCACTGGGTACAGAATTGAACACTTTTTTTGCTGGAGCGCTTTCATCCATACGCTCGACATGTCCAAGCCAGCGTACGCGCTAGATTTTAATGCGCCTGACTATGTCAATGTCGGGGTAGAGCTCATACAGCTCGTCGTTCCATCTGATTATGTACTCGTTTTCAACGCATATCGGGCCATAGATTTTCCGAAGAATCTTTCTCTCGAACGCTCCTAAAACTCGCTCATTGGTGTTGGCAAGCGTCCACGGAGGAGGACTGGCATGATGAGCGACTTATAGAGCTTAATTTTTGATCGTCGAGAGAGGGCTCTGCTCATAAATTGCCTACTGAGCCCAAAGGAACACCTGTTGGCAAGAGTTATTCTTCGGCTAATCTCCAGGCTGACATTGTTTTCCTTGTTGATGCTGGTTGCTAGGTATACGAGGTCCTTTACAACTTCGAAGTTGTGGTTGTCAATAGTGACGTGTTGTCCAAGACGCCGGGACTCTTTGTTTGTTGACACCAGGTACTTCGGCTTGTCCTCGTTCACAGTAAGACCCATTCGACGCGATTCCCTCTCTAAACTGGAGAATGCTGCACTGACTGCTCGTACGCTCTGCCCAATGATGTCGATATCATCAGCGGGTCTGAAGCAGCATGGAATTCTTGTTGAAGATAGTGCCATTGTGATGGAGTTGTGCAGCTCTTACAATCTTCTCCATTATTACGTTGAAGAAGTCACACGATAGGGAATCTCCTTGTCAGAAAGCTCGTTCGGCATTAAACGTATCGGTGAGGTTATTCCCCATTCTCACTGAGCAACGTGTGTCGCTCAGGGTCATTCTGCAAAGCCTTACAAGCTTCGCAGGTATACCGAACTCAGACATCGTGGCATATAGGCGACTTCTTATCGGACTGTCGAAGGCAGCTTTGTAGTCGACGAAGAGGTAGTGGGTGTCGATCTGCCTCTCTTTGGTCTTTTCCAGGTTTTGGAGCAATGTGAAAAATCGGTTCTATGGTGGACTTGCCAGGTCTGAAGCCGCACTGATAAGATCCAATAAGTCTGTTGACGATGGGCTTCAGTCTTTCACATAATACGCTCGTTAGAACTTTATACGCGATGTTCAGGAGACTTATCCCATGGTAGTTGGCGCGTATCGTGGGATCCCCCTTCTTAAGGATTGGGCAGAGTATACTGAGATTCCATTTGCTAGGCATGCTTTCTTCTGACCATATGATGAGCTTGTGCATGCTTGTTATGAGCTCATCGCCTCCGGTCTTAAACAACTCAGCAGGCAGACCATCCGATTCTGCGGCTTTGTTGTTTTTCAGCCTGCTGATGGCTGTGCAGACCTCTTCCCGGTCAGGCGTCAGCAGCCTTCGTCAGCAGCCTTCGTCAGCAACTGGGGTTGTCAAGCTGTCTTCTCTATCAGCGGAATAGTTGTCATCATCGCCTGCTAGAAGATCAGAGAAGTGCTTTCTCAATAATCTCAGTGTACCCTGGACATCTGTTACTAGATTCCCGTCATCGTCCTGACAGGAAGAGGGTCCGGTATTTGAACCTCCGGTCAGGCGTCTTATCCTCTGAAAGAATTTTCGAGCCTTGTTCCTGTCGGCATGCATTTCAATATCTTCACACTCGCGTCTTTCTAATTCTCTTTTCTTGCGCCTAAAAAGATGTCTCTCCTCCTTCCTCTTCTCTCTGTATCGCTCCTTCGCGGCTCGCGTAACTACCGACTGCAGCGTCTTTCTCTGCAGTGGCTGCGCAACACTCTTCGTTATACCACTTGTTCCGTAGTGGGCGTTTGAATCCAAGCACCTCTTCGGCAGCCGTACGCATTGAGCGGGAGACGTGTGTCCATTGCGCGCATATATCATCGAGAGAAGGAGTGCCTTGGGCAAGCAGGTGTGAGAGTCGAACGGCATAGGCTTGTTCGGTCTGTTGTGCATGCAGCTTACTGAAGTCTAGCTTTCTTTGCGTTTGTTGCCGTGCATTTTTCGCAGCGCATAAGCGTGTGCGAACCTTGGCTGCTACAAGGAAGTGATCCGAGTCGATGTTGGCATTTCGGATCGAGCGTACATCCATCACAATAGGAGCGTGCCTTCCGTCAATCACAACATGATCAATTTGTTTGCGCGTGTTCTGATCGGGTGACCACCACGTGGCCTTGTGAATATTGGAATACTTGAATCTAGTACTACTAATAACCATGTTTCGTGTTGCGGAGAAGTCGATCAGCCTCATTCCATTGTCGGAGGTGTTGTCTTGGAGGCTGAATTGTCCAACCGTTGAACCAAAGATACCCTCATGGTCCACCTTGGCATTAAAGTCGCCAATCACAATTTTGATGTCGTGACGGGGGCAGTGATCATAGGCTTCGTCAAGGCGCTCATAGAAATTCTCTTTAGTTTCATCGTCCTTGTCATTCGTCGGAGCGTGCGCACAAATTAGGCTGATATAGAAGTATTTAGCCTTGATGCGGATTGTTGCTAGTTATTCGTTCGCGGGTGTGAACCTAGAGACAAGGTGGCGGAGTATCTTGCCGACTACAAATCCACAACCAAATTCATGCCTCTGCATGGCAGCTGTAGTAAATGTCACAGGATGTCTGTTTAGAGCAGCCCTGTCCTGTCCATCGCCTTTCCTGGATTGCAGTGATGTCAGCCTTGTTTCTTTCGAGGACATCAACCAGCTGGATAGTGGCACCTTCCCTATAAAGGCTTCGGACATTCCAGGTACATATCCGTAAATCATTGTCCTTTATACGTTTGCAGGTTGTCATCGTGTTTTCGGGTCGATATCCGAGGCATTTTTCTGTTTTCGTTTAATCCGCTTTTTTATATGGCGGGTCACAAGCTCAACGCACAACCCCCAATTTGGAGGGCCAATATCCCTGTCTCGTTTGTCCCCGATCAGACCTCCCACCGGGGTTGAAACCCGATCTTCAGCTGGCTATGGCAACTAACAGAAGTCGGTTACTGGCTTACGCGTGCACTACACCATTCTGAAACCCATAAATTGTCTACTATATTATGATTTTAACTACCTTATTATTGTTGAAATAAAATTGAAAATACTATACTTTGATTGTGACAACCATGTAGCATTGTAAAGACCATAGCATTGTTGTCGCGATCATGTAATTTCCTCTATTTTAATCAAATATTTCATAAAAATTAATAATATTCCGTAAAATTTCAGTAAGTTAAAGATAAAAAAAAAAATTCGAAATTTTGATAGCAAAAACATTGCGAACTAATATTAAAATGTTTTTTAAGAGAGCATAGATAATTGTGATAAATTACTCTCTCCCAACACTTTTTTAATAACACAAATTTATTTTTGATTTTTTGCAGAAACTAAAATCGAACACAATTTTTTTGCCAATTATACGTAGAGCAAGGTTCATATTTAATTTTGTGATAAAGTTTTAATACGCAACATATCAAAATCGTGCGACTTTGATATGTACGAACTTTGACTCGATTTCTCGGCGTATAGGGAAAATAATCAGTGGCAATAATCAGGAGACCGAAGTCAACCAGAAATCATTCATTCATTCCAGATTAGGCCAAAAACCTTAATTTGTAAAACAATGTTATTAATAATACTAAATATTAAAATAAAATAATTTAAAAAAATTGCAGCAGGCAGGAATCGAACCCGTGTCCTCGTGCATAGAAGGTAGGCATGCAATCATCGTGACATTTTTTAATTTTTTTTTTTGACACCAAAAAAAAGTATGCTTAATATAAATGTTTACACTTTTTATTTTTAATTTGGCATACAAACCATTTTTTCGTTCAGATTAAATAATTGTGGAAGTTAAATTGTATTGAAAACTGTTATTTATATACTTGTTAAAATAGATTAAGTTGGTTTTGAATTTTAATTAAAAATATTTGTGACATGAGAAAAAATTAATTATATTTTTTCTTCACTCACAAAGAAATACTTCGCTTAATAAAGTTGCCTTTTGATTTACGCCCAGAATATGTGCTCAGATTTCGCAATGAATATTAGTATATCCTGTAACTTGTTATTAACTCTCAACATGAGCTCGCAATACCAAATTGAAAAATTGGACGAGAACAACTACGATGGCTGGAGGATCCATATAAGATGTGTTCTCATACAGTTACACTTATGGGGTTACGTCGATGGAACTACAGCGGATAATGAAACTGGTGAGAGTGAGCTCGCTAGTTGGATGAATAAGGATTAGAAGGCATTGTCAACTATACTTTTAAGTATGAAGCACGCAAATACATTGCGTGAAGCATGGCTCGTATTGCAGTCAGAACCGAAGGGTCCTGCGAGGAAAATTTTGCTTTTCCGAAAGTTGCTTTTTCTGCAGATGAAAAAGGACCAGACTATGGCGGAGCACTTAAATCTCTACTCCGACATTGTCGATAAGCTCGTGGAAGTGGATATTAATATTCCAGAAGAATTGCTGACCATTGCTGGCGGAGTTCGTGATCAATTCCGAAGGTATCGGAGATGTGCAGCTGAGAACCACATTTGACGTTGACGTCATATTGCGAGAAGTTGTACGTACCAAAGCTCAACTTTATTTCTATCTCGAAGGCATTAGATGCGGGTCAAATTGTGACATTCCAAGGAAGAAATGTGACAGTCTGTGATGGAGAATGAATCTTGCTTCGCGGAGAAAAATATAATCAACTGTTTGTTTGTAACAACAGTCAAGATGAAAGAGATCGCGGACAGGTTTGTTTTTTCGCCGAAAATAAAGAATTTACTTTATGGCATTCGCGATTCGGCCATTTAAATGCGAAAAATATATCCGAGCTAGCTGAAAGAGGCTTAGTGCGCGGTTTAAATATAAAGATACATTCCGAGGGACATCGAGTGCGAGACGTGCTACAAGGCAAAACTTCATGTACAACCATTCCCGACGACGGCAAGCTATCGAGCGAAGAAGATCCTGGAGCTGGTAATTTTTTTTTTTTTTTTTTTTTTAATGTGGGATAAAAAAATAGAGCCACAGCACTCAGACAGGGTTATATCCATTGTGCTGTGACCCAGTTCCCTGGTTTTTAATGATACTTCTTAGATTCATTATTGAATCTAAGAAGGCTATTGTGTGATAGAGAGTGAAGCTGATCCTCTTGTTGTATGTTAAAAGTCCTTCTACTAGGACTTTACCTTGATCCTATTTATACTTACTGAGTCCTTTTTACTTTCTTTATATTATTTAAAACAACCGGGTCTTTTTTACTTCAAGACACTTTATTTCGCTTTAAAAGTTGGTTACACTTATACTTAACACTTATTTGTAGACAGTTCAGCTTATCGAAAACAATTGATTCTTAGTCTATACTTAACTTCTACTTAACACCTCGTATTCTTATAATTTCACAATAAATTGAGTAATTTCATCATGCTAAAATAACTTAGTCAGCGTATTTATAATTTCACAATAAATTGAGTACTTTCATCATTCTAAAATAACTAAGTCAGCGTTTATCTGAGTGACCTATTTAACGTGGGCGTGTATACCTGTGCTATGTTAAGCTGTGTGCGCCAAGACAATTAAATGCTGTTTGTGTTTAACATGCATAATGCTTAACCCTAAAAGTATGCCATAAAGAAAAATGTACTGGTTATGTTATGTTGTGGATCTTAAGCACGCTGTAAGTTCCACGATTATGATACACAACAGTAGATCATATGTAAGCTGTAAACTCTACGATTATGATACACAACATACCTCCCCCCTTATTGAAAGAAAAAAAATTATTATTATTAAGAAGAATATTAGTTTTTTTTTCTTTTGTATTATTTTAATTCTTTTTGAAGAGAAAATTATTATTAAAAAGAATAATAGTTTTTTCTTTTTACATTGTTTTATGTGGTATAAATTACGTTAAGTTCTATTAGTTATGAAGTTATGATCTTTACTTATATAATATTTAATGGATATTAGTAAATTAAGGGTTGTAATTTCCAGTTATATATAATAAAAACCTGGTCCCGATGTTTTCGTTGCTGACTGCTGCTGTTCTGCGGTAGTAGTCCGATGCGTTGTTGTTGTTTATGACGTATTGGCTTCTATTTCATGTGACTTCGTTCGTTGACTTGCTATGGGTGTTGTGGTGTTTGGTTTCTGCATTGTTGATTTACGCAATGAACCGATTTTTTCGAGTGGGGATTTCTTGCTGGGAAATGTATTTGACACCATTTCAAGGTTTTCCTTAGCCGCTTCTACATCTATTGCTGCGGTTTTCGTTATTTCATTTTGACGATTAAGTAATTCTTTGCGTTCCTGGTTATCAGTTAATTGTAGTAATATTTCGTCGAAATCACGATGCCCATCTCTTAATGCTGATCTTATTTTGTTGTGATCTGACACCAAGATCGGTAACGATGTTTGTAATATATTTGAATATGGTAATGATGACCAATTGCCTTGTAAATTTTCTATTATAACCGCATGTTCTTCCTTCTTGTATGTTATATTCCTAATGCTTTGATGTGTAAACTCGTATGGCAGTATCATTTCTTTGTTGTGTAAGTTGCAAACTTCATTTATGGACATCCAACCCAGGCCAGATAGTGTCAATGTGGCTATATTTGACCCACAAACTGCTTCGAAAAAGGCTGGTGTATTGAATTTATACAACCATGTGTTTGGTGTCTATAGTTTAACTACTAGGCCAGAACTCCTTGTGATTGCAACATGTTTTTTTTTTTTTTTTTTTTTTTTTTTAATGTGGGATAAAAAATAGAGCCACAGCACTCAGACAGGGTTATATCCATTGTGCTGTGACCCAATTCCCTGGTTTTTAATGATACTTCTTAGATTCATTATTGAATCTAAGAAGGCTATTGTGTGATAGAGAGTGAAGCTGATCCTCTCTCATCAAGTCTGTGCCAAAGATCTGCCTTCTTATTCTAGAAAATGCTGGACAGTCACAGAGATAGTGCTCTGTGGTGCCAGTTTCTTCGTAGCAGGCAGAACATAAGGCGCTTTCGGCCAGGCCGAAATCACCCAAATCAGTGATTTCGGCACCCAAATCAGTTTCAGTGTATTGTATTTACCAACACAATTGAGACGTGATCTGCATTGACGTACAATTTTGGATGTGATGACCTGGTTGTTCAAAGCCATAAGAGCAGCCTGACTATCGCTGCAAACTGATATAGCCCTGTTCTGCCATCTATTATCCGCAATGTAGTCCATAGCCATAAGTATAGCATAGACTTCGGCTTGAAATACCGAGGCATTGTCGCCTAAGGCGAAGTGAAGTCTGCGGTCATCCGGTTCCACAAACACTCCAGCACCAGATCCCTGATCGGTTCTGGAGCCGTCTGTGAAAATGCGGTGTGACCCTCTACCTGGCTCACAGTCAGGCGTTAGCCAGTCTTGAATGTCAGGTTGGCAGACCTCAAAATTTCGTCTTGGTAATATTTCTGTTATCATTGCATCAGAGGGCATCTCCAGTGTCCAGACAGGTGTCTAATGGAGTGTCAAGTGCAATATCAGAGATATTCCAGGGAACATTAAACCAGAAACCACCTCGTTTTAGTCTCCAGCAGCCTTTCATGGCTTCGCCTCTGATGAAGATGTCAAGTGGTGGTAGGTTTAAGATTGCATTCAGTGCTGGACCAGGTGTAGTGGGAAAGGCACCCGTAACACCCAGACACACAGTTCTCTGAATCTTGGCAAGACTAGTTGTCACGCATTTTCGCGACAGCTTGTTCCACCAGACTACCGATGCATATGATATCATCGGTCTTATCATTGCCGTGTAAATCCATAAGGTTTTGCTCGGCGATAGTCCCCATGTCTTCCCAAAAATTCCTCTGCATTGCCAGAAGGCATTCAATGCTCGCGAAATTTTATTTTCAACATGTTTTGTCCAAAGTAGTTTACTATCTAGAGTTAAGCCCAGATATTTTACTTCGTTAGACAGAGGAATAGTGACACCCTTAAGTACTGGTAGAGATAATCCTGTCATTATTCTTTTCCTAGTGAAGAGAACAATCCCTGTTTTGTGAGGGTTGACGGAAAGTCCGTTTGCAGTACACCAGCTGTCAATTCGGTTCAACGAGTTTTGTGTTTTAACACAGACCTCATTGAGGGAAAAGCCTGTGGCAAGAATGGCAACATCATCTGCATAGGCCTGGGAATAGACACCTGGTCCATCGAGATCGTTGACTAGAGAGTCAACCAGCATACACCAGAGCAGGGGGGAGAGAACGCCTCCTTGAGGACAACCTCTATTCACCCCTGCCATAATATACTGACCGCACTCCGCCTCAAAAGTGATGGTCCTAAACATTAGCATTGACCTTAGCCATTTGACCAATGTTTCATCTATTCCATGCCTTCTAGCTGCGTCACACATTCCATCAAAAGTCGAATTATCAAAAGCACCCTCGATGTCAACAAATATGCCCATCACGTACATCTTCCTCTGAAAAGCATGCTCGATCCGGCCAACCAGATGTTGCAATGCTGTTTCACAGGATTTTTCACGTTGGTAGGCATGTTGTCTTGATGATAGTGGGTACCTTGACAGCGATGTTTTTCTGATGTGCAGCTCAACTAGTCTTTCTAGACACTTTAGTATGAAGGACATCATACTAATGGGTCTGAAGCTCTTGGCTATGGAATAGTCTACTCTTCCAACTTTAGGAATGAAGGCTACTTTAACTAAACGCCAGGATGTCGGAATGTATGCCCATGCGAGACTTGCTCTAAAGATCTTCTTAAGGCATGGTAGCAATTGGGTTATACCTTCCTGTAGCATGACTGGGTAGATGCCATCCGGTCCAGGTGACTTGAAGCCATCAAAAGAGGCCACTGCGTATTGGATAGCTTCATCGTATACAACCAATCTGGCAACCTGCCAGTCATGTTTTGTCACATTAGAGTTGTTATTGCAGTCCCCAGTGCTGGGATTACAAAGTGGCCCTATGTGGATTTGATTTCCCGGAAAGTGAGTCTCAACTAGGACACTGACAAAACTAGAATTTATGACATCGTTCATAACTTGAACGGACGTCTCAATACTTTCTTTGGTACGAATTCTGACAGGAATATTGAGGGAATTCTCAAGTTCATGTCTGAAGCGTGCCCAGTTCGTTTTTCTGGGGTTTCTTACCGTCATAGAGGGCAGCACCTCTCGGTCAGTATGAAACTCGATATACCTGTGGTCCGATAAAGAATCTTCTTTAAGAACCTTCCAGTTAAAGATTGACTCTCTCAGTCTACAGTTAGACAAAGTAAGGTCAATCACTTCCTGTCTTCTAGCAGTCACAAAAGTGGGTTTATTACCAGTGTTGTGAATGTTCAGATTGGAGGTCATGATGAAGTCAAGGAGTCTGGTACCTCGCGCGTTGCATTTACTGCTGCCCCACACAGTGTGTTGAGCATTAGCGTCACAGCAAAGAATAAGGCCGGTCTCCTTAAGATCACAGTACTCTATGAGCTCAACAATTGCCTTTGGCGGAGGACGCAGTAGTGAGTCATAAGGGAAGTAGCCTGAGGCGACAATCAGATGTTTCCATCCACTATCGCTTTCATAGCTCACTTTTGCTGCCACCAGGTCTTGCCCACAGAATTGGGTTAACTTAGTGACAGCAAAGTGTTTCGATACTATAAGACAGCTTCTAGGCCTTGCGGCTTGCTCATCGTATAGTATGGTTTCACCACGTACTTCACTAAGACCACAGATGCGTTTGTTATACACCCATGGTTCTTGAATAGCTGTGATGTGAGGTAATGTATGCAACATGGAGAGCCGCTTACCTAGTAAAGCGGTAGCAGCTTTAGAATGTTGCAGATTTATCTGAGTAAATATCATGACAGGATAATTAACTCGTTTCTCATCATATGCCTATTCATTTGGAATTGATTCGGAATTTGATCCGTCCAAAGAATAAGTTTAGATGGTTGTCGTACTTAGATAGCATGACATCTAACGACTTCTGGTCTAAGCCAACAACCAGGGTTGAGCCCTCCTTGTCCTCCGGACCTCGCTCTGGTTTATGGCTATAGATTTTCCATCCGTTCGTTTCGATGCCCTGGTTCTGAGCACGTAGGCAGGCTGTTTTCCTGATAGGACCAGATATCCAGCATATAGCTCGCCTGCGTTTGGGTTCGTCTCCGCTGAAAACAGCGAAGCGCGATTTGCCCAAGGAGGGGATTTTAGCAACGGCTGTGGCAATCCAATCGAAATTGGCTTGAGACGAGCATAGCACCTTCATGATGCCATCACTCGTCTCATAGCCTTTTGCGTTTGTACTGACACCGCCGGTGCTGAATAGCCGCCAAAGATGATCGGTGCAGTGTTTTACTTCTGCATCATTCATCTTTTGCTCCTTCCCCAATTTGCCAATAATCGCAACCGGAAGAGCTTTGCGAGCAGCATCACGATATGATACTGCTAGCCTACCTCTGCCAGTGGATGTTGAAGGCAGTTCATCCGCAGCCGATCCGGAACATGAAGCACCAGTGCTCTTGCTTGTTGAAGCAATATCACTGGAAACTGTCGAGTTCTGGGAGTAACGGGGTTTCGCAGTAGCAGTGAAGGTTTTGAACTTCTTGCCATTGCGCTTCTCAGGTGCATTGGCAGCCACAACAGCAGCAGCGGATGGTCCGGCTTCAGTCGGAGTAACCTCCACCGATCTATCGCGTTTTGCTGTGGTAGCTGGCCTTTGCCTTTTCAGCCTCTTTGCGATCTTTCGCTTTATTCTTCCTTCTCCTACTCACCTGGGCATCGGACAACCTGACCTCCGTATTCAGAGATCCGGGTCCGGTCTCCAATGGAAGTTTAGCTTCCAGTTGGGCGTCGGACTCTCTAGGATTAGATGCTGGTAAGACACCACTTTCCTTCGATCGACCCATGTTTCCAAATACGTGACAGAAAGGAGCCCTGAGAGGAAACAACACTGTCGAGCAGCCATACAGTGGAGGATTAGTCGTAGGCATAGCCGAACCGACACTTTCCTCTACTTGTATGGGAACCGCTGCGTTGTCGTTATACTCCTCTAGATTCCTAGCTGTCTCATAAATTTGGGAGATGGAGGGGCACGATGAACCCCCTGCTACAGGAGCAGAGAGGTTCATCGTACCAGGGTTGGTTGCGTGGATTGAGGCCTCCAGAATCCTTGCCTCAGCCGCCGAAGCGGGTGGATTGCCACTTTTGTGGGTACCACCTGGAGTAGTTAAATCTTTATGTTGACCCATCGCGGTGGTATAGGGGTTTCTTTAGAGTCTGACACCCCACCAATAAAAAAGACTATGGTAGTATTTAGTTCATTACTCATCACAAGCCTGTCTGACAAGGGTGACCCTACCAGAAACTTAAAAAAAAAAAAAAAGTTTCCGTCAGCTTAGCCTTATTGAGTCATTGTAACTTAAGCCCCCACACCACGTCAAGGTAACCACCACGTGGGGGAAAACATGTTCACAGGTATCTTTAATATCTGTTATGTGTTGAATCAGCGCGACTTCACATAGTGTGTTGCTAGTTGTTAGTATGGTTCCTGGACGTTTGCATAGTGTAATTTCTTTGTCCGTATGTTGGCTAACCAAAATGCATTTGCTGTGATCTTTATTCGTTAGACCTATGTATTTGCTCCGGTCTTCTGCTTCTGATATGTAGTCATATGTTGTTTTAACCAATGCATCCCATTCTTCATTAATATTTGTGGGTATTGGGTAAATTCTATATAATGTGAACAACAAATCATCTTGATGACTATTATTAGGCCGTCTGTGTCTGGGAAAACTCGTACTGTTGATGCACGGTGCATTTCGAATGATTTTTGTATGAACCACTTCGCCTTTCCTCTTAACGTGAGGCTAGTCAGCATTTCATCTAACTCGCTCTATTCTATAATTGTCGGGTGTAATCGTCCCTTGTATAGATCATCTATGATTGCCATTTCCATCAGCTGTTGTCCTTGAATTTCGATTAGGTTTGCATTAATTGTAGATTGAATTTCCAAGGTATCCATCATGAATAGTAAATGACTAACTTGTTGGTTTATTTTTTCATTTATGTATTTTTGTGTTCTTATTGTTATGTTTAACACATTTTGCAGATTTTCGACTTCCTTCAAGGAATTCAGTAAGGGTTCTGCTATATTGTTATAATTTGATGAAATCACCGTAATTTGTCTTTTCATAATTTCGTATGTTTTATGTTCATTATCTTCAATGTCATTGAGATGTTTATAGATAGTCTCTCTTTCTTTATCAGTCCAAAAGCCCAGTTGAGTCCTTCGCCAATGAAATTGAGTGATCTCTTTTGTCGGTTACTCTTTATTGTGCGCTTAATTATTTCTTCATTTTTCTGTAGTGTGGCTATTATTGCCATGGTTTCCCGTGTTGCTGCTATACATGATCTTTTTATGCTGGGTCCGGTGCTCATTTGTTCGCACATTGTGTTTGCCGTGATTATGTATTTGTTTGTCAGCTCCAGGAAATCGTTCAGTTGTAGCGGTTTAAACTTGGCTACTATCGTCCATTCATCATTGTAGAACAAAGCATCAGTTGTCTTCTCAAAGAATAATCTTGTATCATTAATTGATGTCTGTGTGATGTTGACTGCTTCCTTGGCTGCCAACATCAGGACCAGTGTGACAATTCTAAAGGTTTGCTCTTTATTTCATATTGTAAAAAGACGAAATTCCATTTTTTTACATATATAAATGGAATCCTTAATAATTTTATGTAGTTTTCTTTCTCATTTTACCCCTTAATACATATTGTTAAGGCGTTGGCCATAATTATACTTTAAATATTTATAGTAGTTAATATATGTGTTAACATGTACTAAATGATTTAGTTTAGAAACATACATTTAAATATGTTTCTGTATTGTTGTAATACAAAATGTTGTATATACAATCCCAGTAGTACATGGTTAAATGCAAGTCATATTCAACAATACTTAGCTATTTACTCATGCACTAACTAATATTTTAGAAATAAGCGCGCGCGACCTCTCAGCATTACATAAATGTATTTGCTATATTAAGTTGTTAAATATTTAGTTTTGTACATCTCAATTGTACTTATTTATTTTCATTACCGTGTAATGATGAATGTAAAACGTTTGTTAGTTTGTTAGTTTGCTATATTAATGCATATCTGCATTAATATATTTAGTTTCATGAATGAAAATTCTGTTAATGATAAAAAATATTAGACAGTTTTGTCGCTGCACTACCGTATCTCGTTTCAGTTCCAGTACGTTATTGGCTTCTGCCTGTAAAGTGCTGAAGTGCATTTAATCGGTTGGCATATGAATATGTTCAAGCCTTCTATATTAATATGAGCTGGGAGCATTGCGCTCTATGCACAATGAACATGTATGTTTAAAATGCCATTGAGGTAGGTACTGACCTATCGCAATTTTAATGACAACGTAATTTTTATACCTTGCAAATTCGTACCTCAAATAATAACTTGATTTTGTTATTTGTTTATATTCAATGCTAGTCATCTTCAATTAATACATATCTATTTTCTCTGCGATTTGTATTTTGGCAATATTACATTAAATTTTTTGGATTTTATAAATTATTTAAAATTAATTTATTTAATATCTACATTTAAAAAAAAATTATAGATTTTCTCTATTCTTTTCTTTTGTAGTTTCAAATTCGTTAGTACACGAAGCAATACCAGTCATTCTCAATATGTAATACTTAGCTATTCTGTCCTGCACTAACTATTTGACTTTATTTTAATGATGTTAAAAATTATTGGTTCTTGTTGCAGACAAGGTTTTTTTTTAATTCTACAGTGTTTATTTAAACTATACTGTTGTATGCTTTTAACAAATTATTATGAAATTTTTTCGCTTTACCCTTGATACAAATCTCAGTCGTTACAGGGCTTTTTATTGAAAGAACCTCATAGGGTCCCACCCAAACTGGTGAAAATTTATTTTTCCTATTTTGATTTTTTAGTAAAATTTTATCGCCTACTTTGAATGTTATTGGGAGTAATGAGCTATCATAGCTTTGCTTAGATTTTTCTTTGGCTCTGGATTGATTTTGTCGTACGATTTCGTGTGTTCGTTGAATTTGGTATTTTAATAGCTTGTTGCTATCATCGGTATTATATACTGGTGAGCATTTGCGTTTAAGATTGGTTGGCATTTCAAAATCGTAACCGTATAAAATACGGATAGGCGTTTGTCCGGTGGACATATGCATTGTATTATTGTGTACATGCATTGCTGTATTTAACCACTGGTCCCAGTTTGATCCATCCTCTTTCGCAAAACTTCGTAAATACTCTGCTAATGGTCGGTGGCTTCGTTCCAAAGAGCCGTTGGCCTGTGGATGATATGGCGTAATATGTAACTTTTTAATTCCTAACAATTTACACGTGTCCGAAAATAATTTTTAAACAAAATTCGAAGCATTGTCGGTTATCAATACTTTTGGTATGTTATGTCTTGTAATAATTTCGTCGTAAAATGCTTTTGCTACAGTGCTTGCTTCTGCGTCTGGGATAGCTACGCAGCACATATATTTTGAAAAATCATCTTGAAAAGTTAATATATATTTATTTCCAGATATAGTTTTCGGTAAAATACCAACAAGATCCATGTATACTTTATCGAATGGTCGTACAGGCGTATCAGTTAAAACCATTGGCATTTTAGTAAGCCTAGAACTTTTATTTACTTGGCATTTTTGACAATTCTTAACGTAATCTTTTATTTGTTTCTGCATACCTTTCCACTTAAATTGTTTTCTGATTCTAAGATATGTTTTCACTGCGCCCTGGTGACCTCCTAATGCTGAGTCATGAAAGTCTTTTATAACAGTTTTAATTTCCTCTGGGTCAGTTAATAGTATACTTGAGTTTAATTCGTTCTTGGTGTCTGTTGTTATTTCATCCAGTACTGGCGTGCTCACTTGTTTTTTGGTTTTTGAAATTTGATTATCTAATTTATTCTGTGTGGTCTTAGACCGTGTTTGGACCGCAGTAATATCTGGTTCTGGATGTGGAATTCTACTTAAAGCACCTGCGTTCAAATTCTGCTTACCTGGTTTGTAAGATATTTCGTAATCATATTCTGATAATTTATGCCTGAAACGGGCTAACCTTGATGTCTGATCTTTAAGATTTGCTGTGCTACGTAATGGTTGATGATCTGTATAAATTTGAAAATGTCGGCCTAGAAGATAAGCTCTAAAATTTTTCGTTGCCCAGACTATAGCTCAAAATTCCTTTTCAATGGTGGAGTAATTTTTTTCTGCTCCATTTAATGCCCTACTAGCAAATGCTATTGGTCGGTCGCTCCCTACTTTGCCTTGTGACAGTACCGCACCTATTGCTTCGTTACTTGCATCTGTTGTAAGTAAAAAAGGTTTTGTAAAATCTGGATATGCGAGAATGGGTGGTGAAATTATTGATTCTTTTAATTTAATAAATGAACTTTGACAATCGTCTGTCCAAGTGAATTTAACATCTTTTCTAAGTAATTTATTTATTGGTAATGATAATTTTGCCATATTGCTTATAAATTTTCTGTAATAATTAATTAATCCCAAAAACGCTTGCACTTCTTTTTTATTTCTCGGCACCGGAATATTTTTTACGCATTCAACCTTAGAGGGATCTGGCAGGGCACCTAGCTCCGTACATTTATGTCCTAAATAGACAACATCGCAACGCAAAAACTGACATTTTTCTGTATTTAATTTTAGATTCTGTTCCCTTAATTTCTGCAATACTCTACTCAGCCTAAGCTCATGTTCAGCTAAATTTTTTCCATACACCACTATATCATCAAAATAAACAAAGCAATCTATACCCTGTAAACCTGTTAATATGTGGTTCATTATTCTTTGGAAGGTAGCTGGTGCACCTGTTAAGCCAAATGGCATTCTGTTAAATTCGAAATGACCCTGTACTAAAAGCTGTTTTTTCCTTATCCCCTTCTTCAACTAGTACCTGATGATAACCACTTGCCAAGTCTAAAGTTGAAAAATAGCGACTGTGACCTAATTGGTCTAATATTTCGTCGATTCGAGGAATCGGAAATACTTGTTTTATTGTCACGTCGTTCAATTTACGGAAATCTATTACTAGCCTCCACTTTTTGTTACCGTCCTTGCCGCTCTTTTTAGGAACCAACAACATCGGTGAATTCCAGGGTGATATGCTTGGCGATATAATGCCGTCATCCAACATTTTATTAACCTGTCTGTTGATTTCATCTCTATGAGTGTGTGGCAATTTGTATTGCTTTTGGTTTATCGGTGGCTGGTTCCACTGTGTTGCTATTTCTTGTTTAAGCGCTGGCGTGTATGTTAATTCATCGCCGTCTAAATGAAAAACATCATGATACGAAATACACATATTTTGTAAAGATGTGATTTCGTCTTTATTTAAAGTCTCATCAATTTTCATTCCTTCTAATAATTTATTAATTCTGTTTGTAATGTTTACTGAATTTATGCTATTTATTGTAGAATTATTGGTATCTATTATAATTTCTGTTTCCGTAGCATTTAAAACTGAAACATAAACTCTATTTTTGCTAACATTCGATATGCTTTCGCCCAAATATACTCCTGGAAAAATTTCTTGTTTATGTATTAACACTATTGGAATTTTTGTTTTTAAACGTAATGATACTATCTTTGCGGTTCTCGCTTGAATTTTAATTTGTTGATTGTAAAAAATATTTTTTATTTCTGTCTGCGATTTCATTGGTACTTTTATAATATGGTTTTTATGTTTATCAAAGAATGTTATTGTTTTGTCTATCGCATTTATTACAGATCGATTCCATAAATTGTCACGTCCGATTATTCCATCAGCTGGTACACCTTGTTTAAGTGACACTACATGTAGCAATAAACTTAAGCGCCCTATGTTCCTATGTTGGACTTTGGTGGAACCTAATGTTCTAACACACCCACCAAAAGCTCCTTTTAAATCCTTTTGTATATTTTCGTTAAAGTCTGGCAAATTTGTCATTGCATTTTCCTTTACTATACTGGCATCAGCTCCTGAGTCTACCAGTAAAATAAGTCTTCCATTTTTAGCTGCCTCGCAAGGTACTTCAATGAAAACGTCACTTACATTAGATAAACCCAAGCTATCTCCATGCCCACTGCATATTATGCGATCACCTTCTTCTTCCTCATATTTTAATTCATTGGTCTCCTCTGTTCTATGGAAATGCAATGGAGTAGTAAATTTGATCACAGTCTCCTCCGACGTCTTATCTACAATTCCTAACTCTTTCTGTCTTATATTACTATTATTATTCGCACATATCCAATTAGATTCGTGACCATAAGTTCCACATTCGTAGCAGAAAGGCGTATTTTTTCTAATAATACATTCATCCCTAGTATGCCCCAATTTACTACAAAATGAACATGTTGGAACACTTCTTTTATAGTTGCTTTCATTATTTATTTGTTGCAATTTATTTTCCGATATAACGCTTGACTCTGTTTTTTCCATATGATTATATTCATCCTCTTCCGATCTTGGACTTCGCTGCATAACAGCCTGTACATTTAAAGCTTCTTCTAACAATGCATCTAATGTTTCTGACTTACTACCCAACAATACAACCTTTATAGTTGGATCCTTCACCCCTACTTTAAAAGAGATCAACACTGAGCTCTGTAATTCTAATCTGAATACTTCATCCTCACTTATCTTTTTACTGTATTTTTTACTTGCAATTTGCAAAGCCATGGATTGCAACTCATCTAATCGTCTACCAAACATTCTCAAACTCTCGTTACTATTTTGATAAGCCTTTTTAATCTCTTCTAGTACTAATTCTAAAGAAATTTCATTTAAGTACGTATTTTTTAACAACTCGTATAATTCATCTATTTTTTGAAACTGTTTTGTCCTTACTAATTTATAGGCATCTCCCTCCAAACGTAACTTAACGCATTTAATAAATTCCTCATTATCTGATTCCTTAATTTTAAGCTTAGCTGTTTCACAACATTCAATAAATTTATATAATTCTGTTTCTAATAATGGAGATTCTGCCCCAG
Source organism: Dryomyza anilis (assembly GCA_951804985.1). Taxonomy (NCBI): domain Eukaryota; kingdom Metazoa; phylum Arthropoda; class Insecta; order Diptera; family Dryomyzidae; genus Dryomyza; species Dryomyza anilis. The sequence continues at coordinate 44,840,174 of OX638132.1, read as the reverse complement.
AAAAGTAAGGAACAACGTAATGAACGCGTTTCAATACATTTTCAGTACCCATTATTAGTGTTTCTTATTTTTCCATTTACTTAATCATATAATTAGCTATACCTTTCTTAAATAAATTATTTATTTTGTTTTTACTAGTTTCATATTAAATCAACTTTTAACCATTATTTCATTTATCTATTAAATTTTTTACTACCTTATTTATCACATTTTATGTTTCATTATTTAACCCTTTTAATCTATATTTCAAAATCATATCAACATATTATTTATGAATCCTAAATTAACTTATTTGTTCAATTTATTTATTTTTTTTTTAATTTTCCAGTTTTGTTCTTTAATTAATTTCGCGACATTATAAAAACATTGCTGTATCAAAATTCTTATTTTATTCAATTTATTTAAATTTACAAATTTATTAATCATTATTATTAAATGTCCAAACTATATAATGTTTCACAATTACTTTAAAAATGTTCTTCAATATATCAATTAATCAATTTAATAAAAAAATTTAGTTTACTTATTTAATTTCCTGATTTATAAAATTTTATAATTTATGTAATTCATTTCACAATTTTATTTCACAGTTTTATTAAAAGTTTATTTTATTCCACAATTTATTTCAAAATGTTCAATTGTTCTTTATTTTATTTTTACAAATGTCAATTTTCACAATTCCATTATTTTTTGCTTATTAAAATTCTCAAATATTTCTTTTGTTCTATATCACAAATTCATAATTTTTTTTTTTACCGCACATATTTTTTGTTTCCACTATTTTTCACAATACTTACAAATACAAAAAATATTTTCCATGATCCAAAATAGTTATTTCTTCCAATATTAATCTCCATCCAGTCCTTCTCGTCCCTTGGGAGTTGATGTATGGTCCGAAAACCGGCTGCGCCAAAATGTTGTATGTTAAAAGTCCTTCTTGTAGGACTTTAACTTGATCCTATTTATACTTACTGAGTCCTTTTTACTTTCTTTATATTATTTAAAACAACCGAGTCTTTTTACTTCAAGACACTTTATTTCGCTTTAAAAGTTGGTTACACTTATACTTAACACTTATTCGTAGACAGTTCAGCTTATCGAAAACAATTGATTCTTAGTCTATACTTAACTTCTACTTAACACCTCGTATTCTTATAATTTCACAATAAATTGAGTCATTTCATCATGCTAAAATAACTTAGTCAGCGTATTTATAATTTCACAATAAATTGAGTACTTTCATCATTCTAAAATAACTAAGTCAGCGTTTATCTGAGTGACCTATTTAACGTGGGCGTGTATACCTGTGCTATGTTAAGTTGTGTGCGCCAATACAATTAAATGCTGTTTTGTGTTTAACATTCATAATGCTTAACCCTAAAAGTATGCCATAAAGAAAAATATACTGGTTATGTTATGTTGTGGATCATAAGCACGCTGTAAGTTCCACGATTATGGTACACAACAGTGGATCATATGTAAGCAGTGAACTCTACGATTATGATACACAACATACCTCCCCCCTTATTGAAAAAAAAAAAAAATTATTATTATTAAGAAGAATAATAGTTTTTTTTTTTTTGTATTATTTTAATTATTTCTGAAGAGAAAATTATTATTAAAAAGAATAATAGTTTTTTCTTTTTACATTGTTTTATGTGGTATAAATTACGTTAACTTCTATTAGTTATGAAGTTATGATCTTTACTTATATAATATTTAATGGATATTAGTAAATTAAGAGTTGTAATTTCCAGTTATATATAATAAAAACCTGGTCCCGATGTTTTCGTTGCTGACTGCTGCTGTTCTGCGGTAGTAGTTCGATGCGTTGTCGTTGTTTCTGACGTATTGGCTTCTATTTCATGTGACTTCGTTCGTTGACTTGCTATGGGTGTTGTGGTGTTTGGTTTCTGCGTTGTTGATTTCCGCAATGAACCGATTTTTTCGAGTGGGGATGTCTTGCTGGGAAATGTATTTGACACCATTTCAAGGTTTTTCTTAGCCGCTTCTACATCTATTGTTGCTATTGGTGATTTATTTGTATTAAATTCATCGGCTTTTATTGTTGCTTTATTTTTAATTGTCGAGTAGTAATGTATGTATAATACATATGCCGCTATTATTATTATTAGTATCAGCATTAATATGCCGTACGACATCCCGGTTTTCGTTATTTCATTTTGACGATTAAGTAATTCTTTGCGTTCCTGGTTATCAGTTAATTGTAGTAATATTTCGTCGAAATCACGATGCCCATCTCTTAATGCTGATCTTATTTTGTTGTGATCTGACACCAAGATCGGTAACGATGTTTGTGATATATTTGAATATGATAATGATGACCAATTGCCTTGTAAATTTTCTATCATAACCGTATGTTCTTCCTTCTTGTATGTTATATTCCAAATGCTTTGATGTGTAAACTCGTATGGCAGTATCATTTCTTTGTTGTGTATGTTGCAAGCTTCGTTTATGGACATCCAACCCAGGCCGGATAGTGTCAATGTGGCTATATTTGACCCACCTACTGCTTCGAAAAAGGCTGGTGTATTGAATTTATACAACCATGTGTTTGGTGTCCATAGTTTAACTACTAGGCCAGAACTCCTTTTGATTGCAACATGTTCACAGGTATCTTTAATATCTGTTCTGTGTTGAATCAGCGCGACTTCACATAGTGTGTTGCTAGTTGTTAGCATGGTTCCTGGACGTTTGCATAGTGTAATTTCTTTGTCCGTATGTTGGCTAACCAAAATGCATTTGCTGTGATCTTCATTCGATAGACCTATGTATTTGCTCCGGTCTTCTGCTTCTGATATGTAGTCATATGTTGTTTTAACCAATGCATCCCATTCTTCATTAATATTTGTGGGTATTGGGTAAATTCTATATAATGTGAACAACAAATCATCAGGTAGTGGTGTCTTGATGACTATTATTAGGCCGTCTGTGTCTGGGAAAACTCGTACTGTTGATGCACGGTGCATTTCGAATGATTTTTGTATGAACCACTTCGCCTTTCCTCTTAACGTGAGACTAGTCAGCATTTCATCTAACTCGCTCTGGTCTATAATTGTCGGGTGTAATCGTCCCTTGTATAGATCATCTATGATTGCCATTTCCATCTGCTGTTGTCCTTGAATTTCGATTAGGTTTGCATTAATTGTAGATTGAATTTCCAAGGTATCCATCATGAATAGTAAATGACTAACTTGTTGGTTTATTTTTTCATTTATGTATTTTTGTGTTCTTATTGTTATGTTTAACACATTTTGTAGATTTTCGACTTCCTTCAAGGAATTCAGTAAGGGTTCTGCTATCTTGTTATAATTTGATGAAATCACCGTAATTTGTCTTTTCATTATTTCGTATGTTTTATGTTCATTTTCATCAATATTATTCAGGTGTTTATAGATAGTTTCTCCTTCATTATTGTCCATCAGTCCAAAAGCCCAGTTGAGTCCTTCTCCAATGAAATTGAGTGATCTCTTTTGTCGGTTACTCTTTATTGTGCGCTTAATTATTTCTTCATTTTTCTGTAGTGTGGCTATTATTGCCGTGGTCTCCCGTTTTGCTGCTATACATGATCTTTTTATGCTGGGTCCGTTTACATTGGTGCTCATTTGTTCGCACATTGTGTTTGCCTTGATTATGTATTTGTTTGTCAGCTCCAGGAAATCGTTCAGCTGTAGCGGTTTAAACTTGGCTACTGTCGTCCATTCATCATTGTAGAACAAAGCATCAGTTGTCTTCTCAAAGAATAATCTTGTATCATTAATTGATGTCTGTGTGATGTTGACTGCTTCATTGGCTGCCAGCATCAGGACCAGTGTGACAATTCTAATCATTATATTGGTTTCTCTCTTTATTGCCTATCGTAAAGAGAAAGAGAAGAAATTCCATTTTTTTTTCTTTTTACATATTTAATGGAATTCTTGATCATATCATATAGTTTTCTTATAAATATTTCTTAGTTTACCTTAATACATCCTGTTAAGGCTATGGCCATAATTATACCTTAATTAGTTATAATAGTTAGTTTACATATGTGTCAACATTTACTATATGATTTGTTCAGAAACATATATGTTTGGATATGTTTCTGCATTATTGCAATACAAATTGTTTTATTTAGAGTCCCAGTAGTACATGGTTAAATGCTAGTCATATTCAACAATACTTAGCTATTTACTCATGCACCAACTAATAATTTTTTTTTTTTTAAATATTAAGAAATAAGCGCGCGCGACTTCTTAGCATTACATAAATGTATTTGCTATATTAAGTTGTTAAATATTTATTAACAACTTAAATATTTATTAACAACTTATTTATTTTCATTACCGTGTAATGATGAATTTAAAACGTTTGTTAGTTTGTTAGTTTGCTATATTAACGCATATCTGCATTAATATATTTAGTTTCATGAATGAAAATTATGTTAATGATAAAAAATATTAGGCAGTTTTGTCGCTGCACTACCGTATCTCGTTTCAGTTCCAGTACGTTAGTGGCTTCTGCCTGTAAAGTGCTGAAGTGCATTTAATCGTTTAGCATATGAATATATTCAAGCCTTCTATATTAATATGAGCTGGGAGCATTGCGCTCTATGCGCAATGAATCCTTTTGTTTAAAATGCCATTGAGGTAGGTACTGACCTATCACAATTTTAATGACAACGTAATTTTTATACCTTGCAAATTCGTACCTCAAATAATAATTTGATTTTTTTATTTGTTTATATTCAATGCTTGTCATCTTCAATTAATACATAGCTATTTTTCTCTGCGATTTGTATTTTGGCAATATTACATGAAATTTTTTGGATTTTATAAATTATTTAAAATTAATTTATTTAATATCTACATTTAAAAAAATATATAGTTTTTCTCTATTCTTTATTTATTTTGTAGTTTCAATTTAATTTCAATATGTAATACTTAGCTATTCTGTCCTGCACTAACTATTTGACTTTATTTCAATGATGTTAAAAATTATTGGTTCTTGTTGCAGACAGTGTTTATTTCATTCTACGTAACTATACTGCTGTATGCTTTTAACAAATTATTATGAAATTTTTTCCCTTTACCCTTGATACAAATCTCAGTCGTTACAGGGCTTATTATTGAAAGTACCTCGTAGGGTCCTACCCAAACTGGTGAAAATTTATTTTTCCTATTTTGATTTTTTAGTAAAATTTTATCGCCTATTTTGAAAATTATTGGGTGTACTGAGCTATCAGCTTTGCTTAGATTTTTCTTTGGCACTGGCTTGATTTTGTCGCACGATTTCGTGTGTGCGTTGAATTTGGTATTTTAATAGCTTGTTGCAATCATCGGTATTATATACTGGTGAGCATTTGCGTTTAAGATTGGTTGGCATTTCAAAATCGTAACCGTATAAAGTACGGAAAGGCGTTTGCCCGGTGGACATATGCATTGTATTATTGTGTACATGCATTGCTGTATTTAACCACTGGTCCCAGTTTGATCCATCCTCTTTCGCAAAACTTCGTAAATACTCTGCTAATGGTCGATGGCTTCGTTCCAAAGAGCCGTTGGCCTGTGGATGATATGGCGTAATATGTAACTTTTTAATTCCTAACAATTTACACGTGTCCGAAAATAATTTTGAAACAAAATTTGAACCATTGTCGGTTATCAATACTTTTGGTATATTATGTCTTGTAATAATTTCGTCGAAAAATGCTTTTGCTACAGTGCTTGCTTCTGCGTCTGGGATAGCTACGCAGCACATATATTTTGAAAAATCATCTTGAAAAGTTAATATATATTTATTTCCAGATATAGTTTCCGGTAAAATACCTACAAGATCCATGTATACTTTATCGAATGGTCGTACAGGCGTATCAGTTAAAACCATTGGCATTTTAGTAAGCCTAGAACTTTTATTTACTTGGCATTTTTGACAATTCTTAACGTAATCTTTTATTTGTTTCTGCATACCTTTCCACTTAAATTGTTTTCTGATTCTAAGATATGTTTTCACTGCGCCCTGGTGACCTCCTAATGCTGAGTCATGAAAGTCTTTTATAACAGTTTTAATTTCCTCTGGGTCAGTTAATAGTAGACTTGAGTTTAATTCGTTCTTGGTATCTGTTGTTATTTCATCCAGTACTGGCGTGCTCACCTGTTGTTTGTTTTTTGAAGTTTGATTATCTAATTTATTCTGTGTGGTCTTAGACCGTGTTTGGACCGCAGTAATATCTGGTTCTGGATGTGGAATTCTACTTAAAGCATCTGCGTTCAAATTCTGTTTACCTGGTTTGTAAGATATTTCGTAATCATATTCTGATAATTTATGCCTGAAACGGGCTAACCTTGATGTCTGATCTTTGAGATTTGCTGTGCTACGTAATGGTTGATGATCTGTATAAATTTGAAAATGTCGGCCTAGAAGATAAGCTCTAAAATTTTTTGTTGCCCAGACTATAGCTAAAAATTCCTTTTCAATGGTGGAGTAAATTTTTTCTCCAATTTTTGTTACCGTCCTTGCCGCTCTTCTTAGGAACTAGCAACATCGGTGAATTCCAGGGTGATATGCTTGGCGATATAATGCCGTCATCCAACATTTTACTAACCTGTCTGTTGATTTCATCTCTATGTGTGTGTGGCAATTTGTATTGCTTTTGATTGATTGGTGGTTGGTTCCACTGTGTTATTATTTCATGTTTAAGTACTGGCGTGTATGTTAATTCATCGCCATCTAAATGAAAAACATCATGATACGAAATACACAGATTTTGTAAAGATGTAATTTCGTCTTTATTCAAGGTTCCATCAATTTTTATTTCCTCTAATAATTTGTTAATTCTGTTCGTAATGTTTACTGAATTTATGCTATTTATTGTAGAATTGTTGGTATCCGATTCTTTATACTGATTGAAATTCGAGAATTTTGGTTTAAAAGCACTGTCTATTATAAATTCTTTTTCTGTAGCATTTAATACGGACACATAAACTCTATTTTTGCTAACATTCGATATGCTTTCGCCCAAATATACTCCTTGACAAATTTCTTGTTTATGTATTAAGACGATTGGAATTTTTGTTTTTAAACGTAATGATACTATCTTTTCGGTTCTAGGTTCTACTTTTAATTCCTGATTTAGAAAAATATTTTCCATGTCTGCCCGTGTCCTCATGGGTAGTTGTATAGTATTGTTTTTATCTTGATCATAAAATATTAACTTCTTATCTATGGCATTTATTATGGACCTATTCCATATATTATCTCGTCCTATTATTCCATCAGCGGGTATTCCTTGTTCAAGTGCCACTACATGCATCTTTAAACAGAACCACTCTATACTATTGTGCTGAATATTTATTGTCCCTAAAGTCCTTACGCATCCCCCAAAAGCACCACTAAAGTCCTTCTGAGTATTTTTATCAAAACCCGGAAGTCGTATCATCGAACCATCCTTTACTATACTAGCATCTGCTCCCGAATCTACCAGTAATATGAGTTTTCCATTTTTAGCATCCTCACAAGGTACTTCGATGAAAACATCACTTACATTAGGTAGTTTGAAATAGTCACCCTGCCTACTGCATATTATACGATTCTTTCTTTTACTAAACTCACTCATATGACATCTAATCTTCTTATCATATTCTATTACGAAATTTTCAAAACTTTTTGATATTCTTGATAATATGTTTTTTACTTTATACCCTACTGCTTCCTCTCCAAAGGTTCCCTTATACTTTTCATATTCTGCTAATTTTATTATTTTGTTCCCCAGTGTAATCGACACAATACCTATAAAGTGTATGATATAAACTAATAATCCTACTACTGAATTACAAACCAAACACGGTGGCTCAACATATGTATCAACGGTCACTCCCGACGTTTGATGAACAATATTTTCACCCATTTTTTCCTCTTTCAACTTCTCCTTACAGACCAAACACGGTGGCTCAACATATGTATCAACGGTCACTCTCGACGTTTGATGAACGATATTTTCCCCCACGATTTTTTGGTTGTTATTTGAAGCTGCGGTAGCAAATGTGATCACAGGCTGCCTTGGTGTATGATCCACTATTTCTACCTTTGACCTAACTTTACTAATGTTAACGGGACCCCAGCTTATTGGCCTTGGCTGGGCCCGTGGTAGTTTCCCCTATTGTGAGCATTACTACTGTTTGGCACAACATTTTTCTTGGCGTGGCAATCCGCTATCATATGGCCGACTTGACCACACCCATAACATGCCCTATTATTTCTGTATGTTCTATTAGGTTCGTTATTGTTATTACTATTGTTATTTCTAAACGGATTATTATTTCTATTATTTTCATTACCATTATTAATATTATTATTTCTATTATTACGAGTATTGCTGTCTTGCGGATTCTGATTTTGCTGCTGTTGGTGTTGATAGCCGTTATTCTGAAGTCCTCTATAACCCCCTTGGTACTGCTGATTCTGAAATGGTTGTTGTTGGTTCTCCTGGCGTTCTTCCAGTCTATTTGATCCACATCTCCAACTCGATTCATGTCCGTATTTCTCGCATTCTCTGAAAAATGGTGTATTTTTTCGCAAATAACAGTCATCCCTTGTGTGTCCTGGTATTGTGCAAAATGAACAGACTGGCCCCTTTTTCATGGCACCCCCTGTATTCCCATTATTTCTATTTTGTTGACTTTTACCCCTATCTTGTCGTGAATTTCTAATATCAGTTTCTTGATTATTTTTACTAACTGAGGTTCCATTCGGTCTTTTTTCAAAACTATACAGTTCCTCCGGTAATCTTGGCCCCCGCAGTATGGTGGCTTCTGCCCTTAACGCTTCGTCTAATAAATCATTTAAATTGTCTGCCTTGCTACTCAACAGTAGTATCTTTACAGTCGGGTCACTCACTCCCACTTTAAATGCTGTTAGCACAGAATTTAATAGTTCCGTGTTAAAAATATCTGTTGGCAGGTTTTTATACCCTACACTAAGAGTGAAAGGGTATATTCAGTTTGGTACGCCGTTTGTAACACCTATAAGGAAGCATCTCCGGTATGGAAAAGTATATATATTCTTGATCAGCATGACCTCCTGAGTCGATTTAGCGATGTCCGTCTGTCCGTCTGTCTGTCCGTCTGTCTGTCTGTTGAAATCCCTACTACTTTTAAAATTGAAGAGCTAGATAAATGAAACTTATAACTTAGATTACTAATATACCTACGCTGTATGTGCGAAAAAATTGGCGAGATCGGTCCATTGTGACCTATGATCCGACCACTTATGTTCAAATACCTCATATAAAATGTACATATAAAGATCAATTTTTATGTATACGTGCTTAGGTAAACTTTTTTGGTCAAATATATATTGACATCATGCTCAAATACATGATAATAATGTTTTACGGCGAAAACCACAAGTCACAAAAAAAAAATCGAAATTCGGTACACCTACCCATTTGTAAATATGGGTATCAAATGAATGGAAATTCTTCAGCGATTGAATGTTTGTAGTTATTTTCTGGATTCGTATACCCTGGTGACCTATATACCACTTTTAATAGTAACCACACATATGTGTAGGGTATTTATAGTCGGCTTAGACCGACTATAATTTTGATAATCCTAACTATCATAATTACACCTACTTTAAAATTTCCCATGTGATCTAACCTTCCCAACTGGTTCTTTTTGTACATTGTATCGGCTATGTCGTTTGCGTTCGACTGCAATACTTCTAAACGCCTTGCAAACGCCCTTAAACTTTCCCCTCCACCTTGATATGCCTGTCTTATGTTGTATTGAACTGAATCTAATGTAGCCACCTTTAAATATGTGCTTTTAAGTAATTCAAACAACTCATCTAAATCATTTATATTCTTGGTCCTCACTAATTCGTATGCATCTCCATCAAGACGCAGTTTAATACAAATCATAAATTCCTCCTGATTTTCTTCAGTTATTTTAAGGTTCGCTGCCTTACAACCGTCTATAAATCTAAGAAGCTCCGTTTTTAGGAACGGTGAATCTTCGCCCTTGAACACCGGGACCAGATTTCGTACGCATTTCGAAATATCGTCTGTCGGCATTTCAATTATTGTTATATCTTTTGTTATGCTTTCTAAATTTTCTTCTATTCTTAAAGCTTCTTTATGGTATAACGATGTTTCGTGTGCTAAGTTTACTTCCGCCTCTAAAAATCTGATTTTCGAATCCAATTCCCTTACTTTGTTATTTGCCTCTTCGACTGATTCGAATTCTAACCTTGGTTGTTGACGTAGTGCCCTAGCTACTGATTCATCAGAAATATCTTTATCTTTCAACAATGCTCTTAATTTTTCGTTTTCCGCCTCTATACCGCAGGCGTGGTCTAACAACTCCTGTTTTTCTGCTAATTTATCGTTTATTTTTTTAGTTAATGCAGCAAATTCGCCTTTCCAGCCTTCTATCTCTTTTATTTTATTCTCACTTTTGTGTTCCAGGAAATATATTAATTCTTCGAACACGACATCTACTCCTTCTACTTTAGAAAAAACCTTTGTGTTATTAACTTTATTTTTTATTAATTGTAAATGTTCTTTATTATTTACTTCGAGGCTAATTTGAGCCCACAATTTATCCGTAAACCTGTCCAATTGCCCTAGTATGTTTCCGTATGCTAACTGTAATTGTTCCAATTCCGCCATATATTTATCAACGACCAAAAAATTCCAATTTATTTCCTAGAACACTCAACAGTTCACGTAGCTCCACAATGTTATAAAAAAAATATTATAAATTTTTTAAATTTTAAATCTGTTGACTAAAATCAGATATTTTATAATAATGTAAAATTTTTAATTAAATTGACCATGATATTAAAATAAAAAAAAAATATTTCAAATTCACAAAATCTTTAAAATGTTATTTTATTCTCATTTAAATTTTAAAATGAAAATTATATTTTAAATGTTCTAAAATTTTTTTTAAATTTAAAAAAAAATTAAAAATTCCGTTTCATATTAATTTTAGAAATAATCTTATTTACTTATCTGAGTTTAATATTAAATAAATTTCCTATTTTCTTTTTATTTCGTTTGTTATTTAATTTTAATTTCCATTTGTATATTTATTCATTCGATTTGTATTTATTGCTTTATTAAACACTGTAATAATTGTTTAAATTTTCTGCTGTTACTCACGTATTTTCAAAACAAAAAATTAAATAATCACCATTTATTTTGTGATTTTTAGTCCTTTTCTTCCTTCTATCGTCCTTCTTCTCTCGGTCCCTGAGAGCGTTGTTTGAGAAACCGGCTGCGCCAAAATGTTGTATTTTAAAAGGTCCTTCTTCTAGGACTTTAACTTGATCCTATTTATACTTACTGAGTCCTTTTTACTTTCTTTATATTATTTAAAACAACCGAGTCTTTTTACTTCAAGACACTTTATTTCGCTTTAAAAGTTGGTTACACTTATACTTAACACTTATTTGTAGACAGTTCAGCTTATCGAAAACAATTGATTCTTAGTCTATACTTAACTTCTACTTAACACCTCGTATTCTTATAATTTCACAATAAATTGAGTAATTTCATCATGCTAAAATAACTTAGTCAGCGTATTTATAATTTCACAATAAATTGAGTACTTTCATCATTCTAAAATAACTAAGTCAGCGTTTATCTGAGTGACCTATTTAACGTGGGCATGTATACCTGTGCTATGTTAAGCTGTGTGCGCCAATACAATTAAATGCTGTTTTGTGTTTAACATTCATAATGCTTAACCCTAAAAGTATGCCATAAAGAAAAATATACTGGTTATGTTATGTTGTGGATCATAAGCACGCTGTAAGTTCCACGATTATGATACACAACAGTGGATCATATGTAAGCTGTGAACTCTACGATTATGATACACAACACTCTCTCATCACGTCTGTGCCAAAGATCTGCCTTCTAATTCTAGAAAATGCTGGACAGTCACAGAGATAGTGCTCTGTGGTGCCAGTTTCTTCGTAGCAGGTAGAACATAAGGCGCTTTCGGCCAGGCCGATTGCGTTCATGTGTTTTTCACATGCGTTGTGTCCCGTTAGAAGTCCCGTCAGTTTTCTGCACTCCTTTCTACTTAAGGAAAGTAGAAACGAGGCCGATCTTTTGGTTATCGTCGGTGTCATGAGCTTGGAGAATCTGCATTTCGTGTCATTCAGCCATCTGCTCTTGTGTGCGGAGGCGGCCCAAGAGCTGATGACGAATTTTCCCGTAGATGCAGGTAGTGCAAGCACAGGTTCTGATCCAAATAGATTATCCTCAGATCCAGCACGTGCTAGTTCGTCAGATGTTTCAATGCCCGAAACTCCTTTATGGCCCGGCACCCAAATCAGTTTCAGTGTATTGTATTTACAAACACAATTGAGACGTGATCTGCATTGACGTACAATTTTGGATGTGGTGACCTGGTTGTTCAAAGACGGCTCCAGAACCCTGATCGGTTCTGGAGCCGTCTGTGAAAATGCGGTGTGACCCTCTGGCTCACAGTCAGGCGTTAGCCAGTCTTGAATGTCAGGTTGGCAGACCTCAAAATTTCGTCTTGGTAATATTTCTGTTATCATTGCATCAGAGGGCATCTCCAGTAGACAGGTGTCTAATGGAGTGTCAAGTGCAATGTCAGAAATATTCCAGGGAACATTAAACCAGAAACCACCTCGTTTTAGTCTCCAGCAGCCTTTCATGGCTTCGCCTCTGATGAAGATGTCAAGTGGTGGTAGGTTTAAGATTGCATTCAGTGCTGGACCAGGTGTAGTGGGAAAGGCACCCGTAACACCCAGACACATGGTTCTCTGAATCATGGCAAGACTAGTTGTCACGCACTTTCGCGACAGCTTGTTCCACCAGACTACCGATGCATATGATATCATCGGTCTTATCATTGCCGTGTAAATCCATAAGGTTTTGCGATAGTCCCCATGTTTTCCCAAAAATTCCTCTGCATTGCCAGAAGGCATTCAATGCTCACGAAATTTTATTTTCCACATGTTTTGTCCAAAGTAGTTTACTATCTAGAGTTAAGCCCAGATATTTTACTTCGTTAGACAGAGGAATAGTGACACCCTTAAGTACTGGTAGAGATAATCCTGTCATTATTCTTTTCCTAATGAAGAGAACAATCCATGTTTTGTGAGGGTTGTCGGAAAGTCCGTTTGCAGTACACCAGCTGTCAATTCGGTTCAACGAGTTTTGTGTTTTAACACAGACCTCATTGAGGGAAAAGCCTGTGGCAAGAATGGCAACATCATCTGCATAGGCCTGGGAATAGAAACCTGGTCCATCGAGATCGTTGACTAGAGAGTCAACCAGCATACACCAGAGCAGGGGGGAGAGAACGCCTCCTTGAGGACAACCTCTATTCAACCCTGCCATAATATACTGACCGCACTCCGCCTCAAAAGTGATGGTCCTAAACATTAGCATTGACCTTAGCCATTTGACCAATGTTTCATCTATTCCATGCCTTCTAGCTGCGTCACACATTCCATCAAAAGTCGCATTATCAAAAGCACCCTCGATGTCATCAAATATGCCCATCACGTACATCTTCCTCTGAAAAGCATGCTCGATCCGGCCAACCAGATGTTGCAATGCTGTTTCACAGGATTTTCCACGTTGGTAGGCATGTTGTCTTGATGATAGTGGGTACCTTGACAGCGATGTTTTTCTGATGTGCAGCTCAACTAGTCTTTCTAGACACTTTAGTATGAAGGACATCATACTAATGGGTCTGAAGCTCTTGGCTATGAAATGTATGCCCATGCGAGACTTGCTCTAAATATCTTCTTTAGGCATGGTAGCAATTGGGTTATACCTTCCTGTAGCATGACTGGGTAGATGCCATCCGGTCCAGGTGACTTGAAGCCATCAAAAGAGGCCACTGCGTATTGGATGGCTTCATCGTACACAACCAATCTGGCAGCCTGCCAGTCATGTTTTGTCACATTAGAGTTGTTATGGCAGTCCCCAGTGCTGGGATTACAAAGTGGCCCTATGTGGATTTGATTTCCCGGAAAGTGAGTCTCAACTAGGACACTGAGTGCCTCTGTCTTAGACTCAGTATACGAGCCATCAGGTCTCCGCAGTGAGTCCAGTCGAGCAGTTCGGTCTCTTTTAAGAAACTTGACCAATCTGCTAGTCTCACTGCAGGATTCGATGCTACTGCAGGTCTCTTTATAGGAAACACTTTTCGATTTACGAATTCGTTTCTTATACTCTTTCTGCTTAGCTCGATAAAGAAACCAGTCAGAGTCTAAGTTGCTCCTTAGGGTCCTATTTAGAAGCTTTCTGGAATCCTTGCGCATGGTTTCAAGACAAGCGTTCCACCGTACAAAACTAGAATTTATGACATCGTTCATAACTTGAACGGACGTCTCAATACTTTCTTTGGTACGAATTCTGACAGGAATATTGAGGAAATTCTCAAGTTCATGTCTGAAGCGTGCCTAGTTCGTTTTTCTAGGGTTTCTTACCGTCATAGAGGGCAACACCTCTCGGTCAGTATGAAACTCGATATACCTGTGGTCCGATAAAGAATCTTCTTTAAGAACCTTCCAGTTAAAGATTGACTCTCTCAGTCTACAGTTAGACAAAGTAAGGTCAATCACTTCCTGTCTTCTAGCAGTCACAAAAGTGGCTTTGTTACCAGTGTTGTGAATGTTCAGATTGGAGGTCATGATGAAGTCAAGGAGTCTGGTACCTCGCGCGTTGCATTTACTGCTGCCCCACACAGTGTGTTGAGCATTAGCGTCACAGCAAAGAATAAGGCCGGTCTCCTTAAGATCACAGTACTCTATGAGCTCAACAATTGCCTTTGGCGGAGGAGGCAGTAGTGAGTCATAAGACAGCTTCTAGGCCTTGCGGCTTGCTCATCGTATAGTATGGTTTCACCACGTAGTTCCACAGATGCGTTTGTTATACACCCATGGTTCTTCAATAGCTGTGATGTGAGGTAATGTATGCAACATGGAGAGCCGCTTACTTAGTAAAGCGGTAGCATCTTTAGAATGTTGCAGATTTATCTGAGTAAATATCATGACAGGATAATTAACTCATTTCTCATCATATGCCTATTCATTTGGAATTGATTCGGAATTTGATCCGTCCAAAGAATAAGTTTAGATGGTTGTCGTACTTAGATAGCATGACATCAAACGACTTCTGGTCTAAGCCAACAACCAGGGTTGAGCCCTCCTTGTCCTCCGGACCTCGCTCTGGTTTATGGCTATAGATTTTTCGATGTCCTGGTTCTGAGCACGTAGGCAGGCAAACACATCCGATGTTTTCCTGATAGGACCAGGTATCTAGCATATTGCTCGCCTGCGTTTGGGTTCGTCTCCGCTGAAAACAGCGAAGCGCGATTTGCCCAAGAGGGGGATTTTAGCAGCGGCTGTGGCAATCCAATCGAAATTGGCTTGAGACGAGCATAGCACCTTCATGATGTCATCACTCGTCTCATAGCCTTTTGCGTTTGCACTGACACCGCCGGTGCTGACTAGCCGCCAAAGATGATCGGTGCAGTGTTTTACTTCTGCATCATTCATCTTTTGCTCCTTCCCCAATTTGCCAATAATCGCAACCGGAAGAGCTTTGCGAGCCACAGCACGATATGATACTGTTAGCCTACCTCTGCCAGTGGATGTTGAAGGCAGTTCATCCGCAGCCGATCCGGAACATGAAGCACCAGTGCTCTTGCTTGTGGAAGCAATATCACTGGAAACTGTCGAGTTCTGGGAGTTACGGGGTTTCGCAGTAGCAGTGAAGTTTTTGAACTTCTTGCCATTGCGCTTCTCAGGTGCATTGGCAGCCACAACAGCAGCAGCGGATGGTCCGGCTTCAGTTGGAGTAACCTCCACCGATCTATCGCGTTTTGCTGTGGTAGCTGGGGAAGAGAAAGCTCCAGCGTCGCCTCTAGCCTTTTCAGCCTCTTTGCGATCTTTCGCTTTATTCTTCCTTCTCCTACTCACCTGGGCATCGGACAACCTGACCTTTGTATTCAGAGATCCGGGTCCGGTCTCCAATGGAAGTTTAGCTTCCAGTTGGGCGTCGGACTCTCTAGGATTAGATGCTGGTAAGACACCACTTTCCTTCGATCGACCCATGTTTCCAAATACGTGACAGAAAGGAGCCCTGAGAGGAAACAACACTGTCGAGCAGCCATACAGTGGAGGATTAGTCGTAGGCATAGCCGAACCGACACTTTCATCTACTTGTATGGGAACCGCTGCGTTGTCGTTATACTCCTCTAGACTCCTAGCTGTCTCATAAATTTGGGAGATGGAGGGGCACGGTGAACCCCCTGCTACAGGAGCAGAGAGGGTCATCGTACCAGGGTTGGTTGCGTGGATTGAGGCCTCCAGAATCCTTGCCTCAGCCGCCGAAGCGGGTGGATTGCCACTTTTGTGGGTACCACCTGGAGTAGTTAAGTCTTTATGTTGACCCATCGCGATGGTATAGGGGTTTCTTTAGAGTCTGCCACCCCACCAATAAAAAAGACTATGGTAGTATTTAGTTCATTACTCATCACAAGCATGTCTGACAAGGGTAACCCTACCGGAAACTTAAAAAAAAAGGTTCCGTCAGCTTAGCCTTATTGAGTCATTGTAACTTAAGCCCCCACACCACGTCAAGGTAACCACCACGTGGGAGCTGGTACATACGGATATCTGTGTCCCGATGCGTTTTACATCGTGCGGTAGTGCCAGATATTTTGTTCTGTTTATAGATGGCCACTCAAGGATGATGTTCGTATATTTCCTGAAATCAAAGGGTGAAATATTTAAAGCATACACCAGTTTTATTGCTATGTCTGAGAGACAGACTAAAAAAAAGTTGAAGGTACTACGGAGCGACAACACTCGGGAAAATTTGAACACACAATTTTCGACAAATTTGGAAAAGTTGGGCGTGAGAAGGCAGTTGTCTGTCGAATACACGCCGCTGCAGAATGGCGTAGCTGAACGATCTAATAGAACAATCGTTGAGATGACGCGTATATCTGCGAAATCGGTGTCCAACGACTGCGTGGAATGCAAGACACCAGCTGAGGCATGGAATGGTGTTAAGCCGAAGGTCGCGCATTTGCGGACGTTTGGATGCAGAGTCATCATGTTGGACAAGCGGCCTGGAAGATCACAGTTTCAATCGAAATGTATTGAGTGCGTGCTGACCGGGTATTGTACAGAGTCGAAGGCTTATCGATTGTACAATACGAAGACAAAAACTTTATATAAAAGCAGAGATTTGAAGTTTTTGGAGCATTCTATGAAAAATACGTCAAGCGGGAAATATGATATATTTTTTGAGAAGCCCACAATTGCGAGCGGCCAGGAAAATGAAGTGGTTAACATACCAGCACTGGCGCATAACGTTCCTGAACCTATTAATGCGAGCGACCAGGAGGATAAAGTGGCACAGGTGGATTACGCTCCTGAATATCGCATAGAAGAAGAAATTCGATCCATGCAATGCGATGAGGCATCAGTTTCAGATGCGGGAGACCTTACTTGCAAAGTTTTGCGATCTGGTCGGCGAGTTTTTAACAGTTTTATGGGTGCTGAAGAAAACGACAATCCAATAACTGTGACAGATGTGATGTCACGTAGCGATCGGTCCAAATGGTTGGAATCGATGAAGTCAGAGATTGATTCATTAATGTCAAAGCAGACATGGATTTTGGTTGACAAGCCAGCCAATGCTCCAGTTGTGAAGTGCAAATGGGTCTTCACGTTGAAGAAGGACAAAAATGGACAGATTGATCGCTACAAGTCCAGATTGGTAGCGAAAGGATGCAGCCAGAGATATGGAGTCAACTACACAGAGACGTTTTCTCCTGTAACTCGTTATTCAACGGTACGTTTAGTCTTGGCGCTGGCTGCTGAGTACAAGTTACATGTTCATCAACTTGACGTGATTACCGCGTATTTGAATGGAGATATAGATTTCGATATCTATATGGAGCAGCCGGATATGTTTAAACATCTAAGATTTCCTGAGAAGGTGTGCAAATTACAGAAATCGCTGTACGGTCTAAAGCAATCAGGAAGGAAGTGGAACGAAAAACTCGACGAGATCCTGAAGAAGATTGGATTCGTTCGCAGCGACGTAGATCAGTGTGCGTATACAATGAACACAAACATGGAAGTAGTAATTTTGATTGTTTACGTCGACGATATCCTGATGGCGTGTTCGAGAGAACATTTGTTGCAATCAAACAAACTGAAAATTGGTGCACATTTGGAGGTGGTAGATAAAGGCCCCGTAGATTACTTTCTGGGGATGGAAATCGAGAGAAAGACGGCTACAGGACCTTTGAGCGTTTCGCATAAAAGGATTATTGCAGAATTGTTAGCTGAAAATGACATGATGTGTTGCAGAAAAGTGTGTACTGCATTGGATCCGGGTCAACAGTTTAAGAAATGCACTGATGACTGTGTAAACTGCAACATGGTAGACGAAGTGAAATACCAATCACTAATCGGATCGTTAATGTACATTGGACTATGTACAAGGCCAGACATTCTTCACTCGGTGAGCAAGCTCGCGCAGTTTAACAAGCGGCCGCATATGGAGCATTTAAACGGTGCAAAGCATGTGCTGAGATATCTCAGCAGTACAATAGATTTGAAGCTTCATTATAAACCAACCGGTAAACCATTATTTGGTTTTGCTGATGCGGATTGGGCGGGAGGTTCGGATGACCGCAGATCATTCACAGGATTTGCATTTATACTGGCTGGCGCAGCAATCACGTACGAATCGAAGAAGCAGCCGACAGTAGCGTTAAGCAGCACAGAGGCCGAGTATATGGCAATTTCTTCTGCAACTAAGGAGGTTATATACTTGCGTAATCTACTTCCGCAACTCGGTTTTCAAAGGTTGGTAAAAAACGCAACAACGCTTTATGGAGACAACATCGGAGCTCAACAATTGGTGCGAAATCCTGTTTATCATTCCCGAAGTAAGCATATTGACATCAAGATTCACCATGTGCGGGAAACGTATCAGAAAGGACAAATAGATTTGAGGTACGTGCCATCGTGTGATAATACAGCGGATATTCTTACGAAGACTTTAGCGAAAATAAAGAACAAAGGATTATGCACCAAGCTGGGCATGCAGTAGTTTGTGACGGTTTTCATTAAGGGGTAGTGTTGAAAATACTTTGTATTGAAAACTATTTTTTTAAATACTTGTAAAAATAGATTAAGTTGGTTTTGAATTTTAATTAAACATATTTGTGACATGAAAAATTTTTTTTTTTTTTTTTTGTATTCACAAAGAAATACTTCGCATTAAAAAGATGCCTTTTTATTTACGCCCAACAATAATTTATTTCAGAATAAATAACAATGTCCTACACTCATTATGGTGCAAAAAATGTGAAGCAAATATTGGATGCATTTATGTCGCTGATTCCAAAAATGATATCAGTTTTGGCAAATTGGCTCTAGTTTTTGAGATATGGCCGATTTTTCAATTTCCCTTTATTTTGGTCTTCTTTTATTTTTGAAATTCCAGCCAAAGAAAATAATGAAAATATATTTTCGATATTAGATGCAGAAAATAACGCGCTATAATACAAAAATTTTAATTAATTCGTAATATACGATATTACTTAGTGAACAAAAATGTTAAATATGTTTTTTATGAACTTTTCTGTGGCCCAAGTATCCACTTTAATACCTTATTTTAAAAAATAAATTACGACTTTTCGTTAATAAGTTTTGAAAACTATATTAAATAAAGACAATATTTTTTTAGGAACCAATAACTCAAAAAGTATATATAGTTATAAAGTTTAAAAATAAAAATAGATATCATCCGTCCAAATATTTAATACATTATTTTTCGTTTTTTTTTTTTTGTGGTGGACATTTAGTCGTAAATTATTGAAATCAATTCTGTGAAAAATTAGCTTTACAAATCTGAATATATGTTTTAAAAATGGCGTGGTCCGCCCATTATAACACATTCAATATAGCGCAAAGTACAAATTTCGTCACGATATCTATATATTTTCGTTAGTTTGGCAGTAGATACGTTGTTGAGAGTCAGGATTATGACAGTCTCTCATATCGTGGTCAGTCTCCGTTGGTATAATGGCGGGCTCTTCTGTAAACATAACTATCGTCACTATTGGCATGGTTAATCGATCTTCATATGTGGAAGCGATACTGGTTCTTCATGTTTCCGATATGAGTTCTTGTGCTTGTCTTTTTTTATTTAGGACTACTGTTCGCACCTTCTTATTTGTGAGTGAAGCCGTCATCGCATCGCAGATCCTGGAGCCACTGAGTAGGATACTTCTCGGGGTCCCGACTGCTATTGACTCCGTCTAACTTGCTTTCGACACTACATTGCGATGTCACATTAGCTTCGATGTGTAAATTTAATATGTTCTTTAAGAACCACTCTAATTCGTACATCATCTTCAGTTCCACTGTTAATTCGCTCAGCAACGCTTGGCCCAAAACGTCCGGGTGCAACATGCTATGCTCAGATTCAAGACAGATCACTTTCTGGTCTGCTGTTTATGGAGCTTTTTCAGGTTTGTATTCACAATCTTCTTTTTTTCACACTATGATAGCGAATTCAATAGATGTCAATCTCTTATGTGATTGTGTCCTTATTCTGGTGAGTTCCTCAAGTGTAGCGTTCAGTCCATATTTTTTACGCATATCGAAAGTTTTCCGCAACCGTTCGTTTCTTGTGCTTGAACTGTGCCCTTGACACGAAGTCATCTGTTAACTGCAATAGTTCGCTTGAGTCAGTTACAACAAATTTCGTGATTACCGTCCACTCCGCCCTGTAGATCCCTATACCGGGTTTCCGCTCTAACACGAGTGGATGCTGCTCCAACGTTGTCGGTCTGCGACTTGAAAATATCTGGACCCATTCATATATTTACTTACTTACTTATTTGGCCATTACAACCCATGATGTTTCGGCCGTAGGTTTCGGCCGCAGCAATCACCCCTCGCCAGTCGCTTCTACATTGCGCGCGCTGGTGCCAGTTTTGCACTCCAAGTGTTGTCAGGTTGTCTCGCACTTGGTCGCTCCACCGGAGATTCGGACGCCCTCTCCTACGTTAACCACCACTGGGTACAGAATTGAACACCTTTTTTGCTGGAGCGCTTTTTTTTGTCCGTCTAGAAAGGGCTCTGCTCATAAATTGCCTACTAAGATAAAAGTAACGGCTATTGGCAAGAGTTATTCTTCGGCTAATCTCCAGGCTGTCATTATTTTCCTTGTTGTTGCTGGTTCCTAGGTATACGAAGTCCTTCACAACTTTGAAGTTGTGGTTGTCAATAGTGACGTGTTGTCCAAAACGCCGGGACTCCATGTTTGTTGACACTAGGTACTTCGTCTTGTTCTCGTTCACCGTAAGACCCATTCGACGCGATTCGCTCTCTAAACTGGAGAATGTTGCACTGACTGCTCGTACGCTCTGTCCAATGATGTCGATATCATCAGCGTACCCGAGCAGCTTGGAACTCTTGTTGAAGATAGTGCCATTGTTATGGAGTTGTGCAGCTCTTACAATCTTCTCCATTATTAGGTTAAAGAAGTCACACGATAGGGAATCGCCTTGTCTGAAACCTCGTACGATATTAAAATATCTATTACTTGCAGAAGTAATTGAAGAAAAATGTAGATACTATGTTTTTCCTGTCCCAATTTATTTCGAACAATTTTTCAAATCTTGACTTATTGGCAAATATTATTAAATAACATATGAATATTTATTTATTGGATAAATAAATATATAACATGCGACATAGAAAAATATGCACTAAGGAAATGTTGGAAAAGTGCATTATAAACTTTGATACGAGATTCTGGTCATTTTGACAAGCCAATATTTGATTATCAATTTTTCAATTTCCGACGAAATTTGGTTACAAATGTAAATTCTGAAATGTTAAATATACATATATGTAATACCAGATGGATCTAGAATACGAATCCCGGTTTAACTATTGTTAACGTCACATTTTATTATACTTTTTAATATCATAAAAAACGTTGCAATTTTTAGTCAAATTGTGTATTAAACTCAAAGGTTGTAACACTGCACAACACTCAGACAGACTATATCCAATGTACTGTGAAATCTATTCGCTACGATTTTGTGGATAATATCACGACGAGCGGCTTTAAACCCGATACCTTCAAAATGCAAGTCCAGCGAACTACCTTTGGACTGCTGAGGCCGGCCATAAAAACGAAAATGTTATGAAGTTTTCGACAGATTTAATTTCTAAAAAGTATCTAAAAATAGCAATATATTTTTTAACAGAAAAATTTTAAATTTAAGTAGCTTATCGAAAAAGTAGCTAAAACTGAAAAGGGCTTAAAATTACTATAACAATTTTCCTACAAATATTACTTAATAAGAGAAATTTGAGTATGCAGTCAAAATCAGCACCAGCGATTTATTATTAATACTCCATTTTTTCCGAATAACAAAACTTCAATTGTCAATTTAATCCCTTTTCATGCACTATTTAAATATAGTACTGTTGAAAAATAGTTTCCCAAACAACCTTACACACAGTTTATTTATTTTATTGCCAAGACTAGTTTTAATATATTAAAGAATGTTTATAATATTTGGATATAAGCTCGGAAATTTTTATGTTGATACTAGCTGAACCCGTGAATAGATTCGGCCGTGCGAAATTTTTGTAAATACCTCTTGTCCAATCACACCCACATTCTACACGGTGATTAGAAAATTAAATACGATCCTTAATAAATTTTTAGTTACTAAAATGAAAAGTTAGGAGCTTTTCTAAAGTTTTGGTTATATAGAAGGTACCACGCCACGCGCCAATCACACCCATATTCTTCGTAAAGATTATAATCAGGTCAATTTTTTTGGCTTTTGCAAAAAGTGTCATTTTTGCCATATTTTCAATTATTTTGTAAATTTTCCTATCTTCCGATCTACTTGAAAATGCCTTTTTTACATTTTGACAATCCTTTTTTAAATATTGTTTTCGATTTTCTTATTGTATCAAAAAAAAAAATGTGTGCGTCCTTTTCTTGTGTACCTATTTTCGAATGTTCTTAATTATTTTAATTTTTTGGATCTAGTAGTCAATGAAATTAACGAAATAAACAAATTACATTTTGAAGATGTAAATTATCTTGTTGCAAATTGTAAGGCAGTATTTCTTAAGGTATGTTTATCATTTGAATCTCATGCTATTTTTTTTAATTTGGATGTTTTTAGACTTCCTCTCGTCCAAATTTGTTCCAATCATGTATTTTAAAGAAATCTGTCACGTTCTAAACCATCTGTGACGATGAGATAGAGTTTGTTCGCTGTTCGAAATTAATATTGCAAAAATCTGCAATAAAATCTGACTTAATATATATAAAGAGCCATTTTGAATGCATTAGTTCAAGCATCAAAGAAATGGAATCAAAAGTATTTGCAATAAAGGAATGTTTGGAAGTATTAGACCGTATAAAAGAGAAATCTATGATGTCAACAAAAATAGTTCATTGAAAATTTTAATAATAACTAATTAAAATTGAATCGAAAGGTCTTAACAATACCTTCGTTGCTTTTTTCACTTAAATTCTAATTTCACTATGTTCTAAAGTAGGGATGCCCAACTCAGCCCGTACGGGCACGACGTCAGCACGCAAGGTGCTAGACGAGGGAAGATCGGTGAAGTGGAAATGGTGAGAGGGTTTTTAGAGTTAGAGCGAGTGCAGCGAATATAAGTGCGTGTGACCTGCGAAAGCCATCAGTCGATCGTGCGACTTCATGCCAGTCACCCCAGTATAAATTGTTAATACAAAATATTTAATGTAAAATTGAATTTTGACTAAACGTAATTTTTTTATCTGAAGTTTATTTTGAGGCATTTAAATTTATATTAGATAGAATAATAGGAAATTTGCAGAACTTTTCACAATTGCAACAAATCTTATTTAATGTAAAATTGAATTTTGACTAAACGTAATTTTTTTATCTGAAGTTTATTTTGAGGCATTTAAATTTATATTAGATAGAATAATAGGAAATTTGCAGAACTTTTCACAATTGCAACAAATCTTTTAAAAATCAAGTACTGTTCAAAAAATAATGTTTATGTTGTTTTTTTATTATGCACTCATTCTTTAAGAGTGTTTTAATTAAAAATAACTAAATAAAGTAAATTTAAGAATTGGTCGACAATTTCTAGGGTTCAATGCGTAGAGTTGAAGTCACCTGCGCATAGTAGAACATAGCATTTAGTTAATGATTTACTTACTTACTTACTTACTTAAATGGCCCTTACAACCGTGGGTCGGTTTTGGCCGCTGAGATGAAGCCGCGCCAGTCGGATCTGTTTTGCGCGCGCTGACGCCAGTTAGAAATACCAAGCGTTGCCAGGTTGTCCTCAACTTGGTCTTTCCAACGCAGATTTGGACGCCCTCTTCTACGCTGTCCACCTTCGAGTTTCGATTCAAGCACCTTCTTGGCTGGAGTGTTTTCATCCATTCGTTCGACATGACCTAGCCAGCGAAGCCGCTGGATCTTGATGCGCTTGACTATGTCAATGTCGTCGAATAACTCATATAGCTCGTGGTTCATCCTGATTCGATACTCGTTAGCAAAGCAGATAGGGCCAAAGATTTTACGGAGAATCTTTCTCTCGAACGCTCCCAGTACTCTCTCATCGGTGGTGGCCAGCGTCCATGTTTCTGCACCATAAAGTAGGACGGGCATGATGAGTGACTTGTAGAGCGTTATTTTTGTCCGGCGAGAGAGGGCTCTGCTTCTCAATTGCCTACTGAGCCCAAAGTAGCACCTGTTGGCAAGAGTTATTCTCCGTTTGATCTCCAGGCTGACGTCGTTGTTGCTGTTTACGCTGGATCCCAGATAGACGAAGTCCTTCACAATGTCGAACTTGTGGGTGTCAAAATCAGCTTTTTGTCCAAGACGCACGGACTCTTTTTTGCTTGTTGACACAAGGAACTTCGTCTTGTCCTCGTTCACCGCTAGACCCATTCGACGCGACTCTTTCTCCAATCTGGAGAATGCTGCGCTGACTGCTCGTGTGCTCCTGCCAATGATATCAATATCGTCGGCATATGCGAGCAGCATGACACTTTTGTTGAGGATAGTGCCGCTTTGACGGAGTTCGGCAGCTCGAACTATTTTCTCCATCAATAAGTTAAAAAAGTCGCACGATAGGGAGTCACCCTGTCTGAAACCTCGTTCGGTATGAAATGGCTCGGAGAGGTCTTTTCCTATTCTCACTGAGCAACGTGTGCTGCTCAGGGTCATCCTGCAAAGCCTTATAAGTTTCGCAGGTATACCGAACTCAGACATTGCGGCGTATAATCGTTCCCTTATCGGAGTGTCGAAGGCGGCTTTATAGTCGACTAATAGGTGGTAGGTGTCGATCTGTTTTTCTAGGGTCTTTTCCTGGATTAGGCGCAATGTGAAAATCTGGTCTATGGTGGACTTTCCAGGTCTGAAGCCGCACTGATAAGGTCCAATCAGTCTGTTGACGATGGGCTTCAGTCTTTCACATAATACGCTCGATAGAACCTTGTATGCGATATTGAGTAGGCTGATCCCACGGTAGTTGGCGCAGATAGTGGGATCCCCTTTCTTAAGGATTGGGCAGAGTACACTGAGGTTCCAGTCACTTGGCATGCTTTCATCCGACCATATTCTGCTTACGAGCTCGTGCATGCTCTCTATTAGCTCTTCGCCTCCGGTCTTAAACAATTCAGCAGGCAGGCCATCAGCACCTGCGGCTTTGTTGTTTTTCAGCCGAGCAATGGCTGTTCTGACCTCGTCATGGTCGGGTGGCGGAATCTCAACGTCGTCATCAAGTACTGGGGTTGCCGGGTTTGCTTCTCTATCGGTGGAATTGAGGTCATCATCACCGGTCAGCAGTTTAGAGAAGTGATCCCTCCATATTTTCAGTGTGCTCTGGATATCTGTCACTAGATTTCCGTTCTCATCTTTACAGGAAGAGGCTCCGGATTTCGAACCTCCGGCTAGGCGTCTTATTTTCTCGAAGAATTTTCGAGCCTCATTCCTGTCCCCATGCATCTCAATCTCCTCACACTCACGTCTTTCTGCCTCGCTTTTCTTACGCCTGAAAAGACGTCTCTCTTCCCTCCTCTTCTCTTTGTATCGCTCCTTCGCAGCTCGCGTAGCTACTGACTGCAGGGTGGATTTGTACGCAGCGTCTTTCTCTGCAGTGGCCGCGCGACACTCTTGGTCATACCACTGATTCCTCAGGGGGCGTTGGAATCCAAGCACCTCTTCGGCAGCCGTACGCATAGAGCAGGAGATATGATTCCACTGCGCGCTTATATCATCGAGAGGAGGAGTGCTTTGTCTAAGCAGGTGTGAGAGCCGAGTGGAAAAGGCTTGCGTTGTCTGTTGTGATTGCAGCTTTCCGACGTCTAGCTTTCTCTGCGTTTGGTTCCGTACGTTCTTCGCAGCGCTTAAGCGTGTGCGGACCTTGGCTGCTACAAGGTAATGATCCGAGTCCATATTGGCACCTCGGATAGTGCGTACGTCCATCACGCTTGAAGAGTGCCTTCCGTCAATCACAACGTGATCAATTTGATTTCGAGTTTTTTGATCGGGCGACAACCATGTGGCCTTGTGGATATCGAAATGTTCGAATCTAGTGCTACTAACTACCATATTTCGCGCTGCGGCGAAGTCGATTAGCCTCGTTCCGTTATCGGAAGTGTTGGCATGGAGGCTAAATTTTCCGATTGTGGGACAATAGATGGCTTCTCTGCCCACCTTGGCGTTAAAATCGCCTAGCACGATTTTGATATCGTGGCGGGGGCAGCGCTCGTATGCGTTGTCTAGGCGCTCGTAGAAGCGCTCTTTTGTCTCTTTTGTCATCTTTCTCTTTTGTCATCTTTCTCGTTCGTCGGAGCGTGTGCACAAATTAGGCTGATATGGAAATATTTAGCCTTGATGCGGATTGTTGCCAGCCTTTCGTCCACGGGTGTGAACCTAGAGACAAGGTGGCGGAGTCTCTTGCCGACCACAAATCCACATCCAAATTCGTGTCTCTCCGCATGGCAGCTGTAGTAGATATCACAGGACGCTTGTTTCGAACAGCCCTGTCCCGTCCATCGCATCTCCTGGATAGCGGTGATGTCAGCCTTATATTTTTCGAGGACATCTGCCAGCTGGATAGAGGCACCTTCCCTATAAAGGGTCCGGACATTCCAGGTGCATATCCGTAAATCATGGTCCTTAAAACGTTTGCGTGGGTCGTCATCGTTGTAATCGGTCGTTATCCGAGGCTTCTTTTTTGTTTTCATTGGGCGCATAGGTTTTTTCCGTGGTGGGACCCAAACCCAACGCACGAACCCTCACTCTGAGGGAGATGCTCGCCACTCACTTTAGCCGACTTCTACACCGGGTGGTGTAGAGCGCCGTTTCCAGGGACTTCCACGAGGAGGACTTCCACCGAAGTGGAGGTGTCACCATTTGACAATTTGTCAATTCTGGTGACCAGTGAGTTGACTTGAGACGACACCGACAAGGATTGCGCTGGCTTCGCCATGTTGAAGCACTCAGACACGTTGCCTTGTGATAATCGCCCCCATAGTCCCATAGTTAATGATTTAGATATTTATATTTTCATTTAATATTGTATACTTTGTATGTAAACGATTAATGTATATTATAAAAATCTTATTAATTAAAAAACAAATATTAATAACTCACTTGGCTCTTTTGCAATAACATTTTTTGTTAACTTGTCCAGTTTTATAAACAGAATAAAAACATATAAGATTGGTTTTAACAAAAATAACATGTTTTTCACAAAATACAGTATTTTTGGAGAATTCTATGTAAATTTCTGTACAAAACAACGAATTATATTTATGTCAGAGTTTGTTTTTCTTTGTTACACCCTACTCCCATCGCACTCTCTTCTTTCAGTGTTGCATCATTTCTTAAGTAAAATAGGGCAGAAATGTGAAATAATTATTGCAGAATTTAGTTAAGTTAGAGATTTTAATCACTTTAGACACACATTTTATATCCCAAAACCTTTTACAGAATAATAACAAATAATTTTTTTTTTTGCAAGCGAAAATTACATAAATGTTATGAAAAAAAAATGTATAATTATTTAAAATTATAAAATTTGTATATTTTAGTAATTCAAAATAATAAGCAATATAAATGGGTCCGTGAAAACCAATCTAAAATAATTAAACTCTTAAATTAAATTTCAATTTCCCGGAATTTCTAAAAATGCAACACTAAAAGCCACGCTCATTTCTGCGCTGCAATCCCCGCTCACTTCTGCCCGTAGATACCCCTCGCCTAGCACTCGATTGCCCGTGCAGTCAGCCGCGGGCAGGCGAGTTGGGCATCCCTATTCTAAAGAAATTTCACTTTCACTCAGTTTTGGTGTACGTGACTTTTAAAAAAGTTAAACAGAAAATGGACTACAGCGATGATGAAGGATAGCTAATTAAGATGCAAAATAGATTTCGATTTTTATGTCGTATTTTGTCATTGCGAATGTCATATATTGATGACGCACTTATTTATGTTTATAATGTCAATGTGAAAATCTCGATATCATTGCACTATTCAATGCGATATCGATCCAGAATCGTTTTTATTCTCGTTTCGAATAAAACTGCGAAATAACGCAACGATCTATGCGTACAATTTAGTACGTTTTGGCATGCGATAGTAGACAGAAATCCGATTCGATATCGTATGAATTCTCCGAGATATTGTATCATTATCACATCATATCGAGACGAATGGCAGACTGTGTAACTTTTGTACAATCAGAGTTTATATATTATTTTTTATTATTATATCCCAGTAGTAAATATAATGAGGAAAAAGCAATTCTAGAATATATTCTATACAGCCTGAGCCCCTTACCGACTCGATACTTTCCTTAATTATTTTTTGTATGAAACGGTTTTTAATGCAGGGAGTTCCACTCACATTTCTCTGAGAAGTGAGTGTTGAAGGGGTAGCTTTGAATTTTAAGAACTAATTTTAGAATATATTCACACGAAGAGATTCTAATAAACCACCATTTGAAGGCATTTTTTGCACACTTCCCTATGTATATATAATGGATACTTTTAAACTCAAATAACATAGCAAATAGTTTTATTTCTTCTATCATTTAATCGCAATGTTGTTTTTTATAATTACAATGACTATGATTTACGGGAGTTACATAAGAAAAATCAATTTGATGTTAGGAACATAAGGCTGTTTGCAATAGATTGAAGAAAGATCGTGTAGATCAGGCATGTCAAACTCATTTGCCATCACGGGCCGCATTGGCAATTCAAAATATGAGACGGGCCGCATTTGTGTACCATAAGAAAAAAATCGCTCGTTTTTTACATTTGTTCCTTCGGTTTTAAAATAAAATGTAATGTTAAGATGATCAAAATTTCCATTGTTCTTCGTGAAAAGCGCCGCAGACGATTTTTTTTTGCATTAAGTGGTGCGATTTTTGTCTGTTCGAAATATATAGAAAAAAATGTCCGAACTTCTTTGATCCTGCCAAAAATTTTCTTTGAGATAATTACAATGGAGTATATATCAATCATTAAAGAAAATTTTATGAAACAGAATCTGACAATTGTTGCGGACTCCAGGTGGCCTTTTGTACTTGCCTTTATTAATGAAAACGTCAGTGACAATATTCCCTCGAAGTCCACAATTCTTTACTAACAATTATTATTAAATAAAAACGCAAGGATATTTTAGACTTGCTTTATACTTTTATTAATTATTTTTAAGTATTTTTACAAGCTTGAGTTTAAACTGAAAACACGTCTGCACTCTAAGGCAGTTAAAATCATAATCCTTAAAATCTAAACTTAACCTCTACTCATCACCTCGGTATCGTGCGACTCACGAACCCCTTGCTTTTACTTATTTCTTAAAACACAACTCATAAATGCAAGCAAGCATATTCTTAAATCTACGTACTACTAAAAACCTCATGAACCCCACATCAGATATTTACTAATATTGTGAAATCATTAACTGATAAAATTCCAATGTGCTAAATTCTTAATTGGTTCCCATGCTAGCGTTAGTCTTGACTTAAATTACAACCAATGCTTTTGTTGTCTTTTTTAAACAGACGGCACACTTACTAGCGCGAGTCTCGGATCAAATTGCAACCAATGTATTTTTCGTTGCTTTTAAGTAGACTTAATTTTATCTCCTGAAAGTATGCACTCATAAACATTATGTACTTGTTCCACTTACGTCGTAGACGTTATGTTAAGTTAACATGCATCTGTTATTGTGCTTTTTGTGCTAATTTGGAGGTGGTAGATAAAGGCCCCGTAGATTACTTTCTGATCCTTATTCGTCCAAATAGCGAGCTCACTTTCACCAGTTTCATTATCTGGCTTCGCTAGTTGGACGAATAAGGATCAGAAAGTAGCTGTCAATACTGCTGTCAATACTGCAGTATATCTGCGAAATCGGTGTCCAACGACTGCGTTGGAATGCAAGACACCAGCTGAGGCATGGACTGGTGTTAAGCCGATGGTCGCACATTTGCGGACGTTTGGATGCAGAGTCATCATGTTGGACAAGCGGCCTGGAAGATCGAAGTTTCAATCGAAAGGCATTGAGTGCGTGCTGACCGGATATTGTACAGAGTCGAAGGCTTATCGATTGTACAATACGAAGACAAAAACTTTATATACAAGCAGAGATTTGAAGTTTTTGGAGCATTCTATGAAAAATACGTCAAGCGGGAAATATGATATATTTTTTGAGAAGCCCACAATTGCGAGCGGCCAGGAAAATGAAGTGGTTAACATACCAGCACTGGCGCATAACGTTCCTGAACCTATTAATGCGAGCGACCAGGAGGATAAAGTGGCACAGGTGGATTACGCTCCTGAATATCGCATAGAAGAAGAAATTCGATCCATGCAATGCGATGAGGCATCAGTTTCAGATGCGGGAGACCTTACTTGCAAAGTTTTGCGATCTGGTCGGCGAGTTTTTAACAGTTTTATGGGTGCTGAAGAAAACGACAATCCAATAACTGTGACAGATGTGATGTCACGTAGCGATCGGTCCAAATGGTTGGAATCGATGAAGTCAGAGATTGATTCATTAATGTCAAAGCAGACATGGATTTTGGTTGACAAGCCAGCCAATGCTCCAGTTGTGAAGTGCAAATGGGTCTTCACGTTGAAGAAGGACAAAAATGGACAGATTGATCGCTACAAGTCCAGATTGGTAGCGAAAGGATGCAGCCAGAGATATGGAGTCAACTACACAGAGACGTTTTCTCCTGTAACTCGTTATTCAACGGTACGTTTAGTCTTGGCGCTGGCTGCTGAGTACAAGTTACATGTTCATCAACTTGACGTGATTACCGCGTATTTGAATGGAGATATAGATTTCGATATCTATATGGAGCAGCCGGATATGTTTAAACATCTAAGATTTCCTGAGAAGGTGTGCAAATTACAGAAATCGCTGTACGGTCTACAGCAATCAGGAAGGAAGTGGAACGAAAAACTCGACGAGATCCTGAAGAAGATTGGATTCGTTCGCAGCGACGTAGATCAGTGTGCGTATACAATGAACACAAACATGGAAGTAGTAATTTTGATTGTTTACGTTGACGATATCCTGATGGCGTGTTCGAGAGAACATTTGTTGCAATCAAACAAACTGAAAATTGGTGCACATTTGGAGGTGGTAGATAAAGGCCCCGTAGATTACTTTCTGGGGATGGAAATCGAGAGAAAGACGGCTACAGGACCTTTGAGCGTTTCGCATAAAAGGATTATTGCAGAATTGTTAGCTGAAAATGACATGATGTGTTGCAGAAAAGTACTGCATTGGATCCGGGTCAACAGTTTAAGAAATGCACTGATGACTGTGTAAACTGCAACATGGTTGACGAAGTGAAATACCAATCACTAATCGGATCGTTAATGTACATTGGACTATGTACAAGGCCAGACATTCTTCACTCGGTGAGCAAGCTCGCGCAGTTTAACAAGCGGCCGCATATGGAGCATTTAAACGGTGCAAAGCATGTGCTGAGATATCTCAGCAGTACAATAGATTTGAAGCTTCATTATAAACCAACCGGTAAACCATTATTTGGTTTTGCTGATGCGGATTGGGCGGGAGGTTCGGATGACCGCAGATCATTCACAGGATTTGCATTTATACTGGCTGGCGCAGCAATCACGTACGAATCGAAGAAGCAGCCGACAGTAGCGTTAAGCAGCACAGAGGCCGAGTATATGACAATTTCTTCTGCAACTAAGGAGGTTATATACTTGCGTAATCTACTTCCGCAACTCGGTTTTCAAAGGTTGGTAAAAAACGCAACAACGCTTTATGGAGACAACATCGGAGCTCAACAATTGGTGCGAAATCCTGTTTATCATTCCCGAAGTAAGCATATTGACATCAAGATTCACCATGTGCGGGAAACGTATCAGAAAGGACAAATAGATTTGAGGTACGTGCCATCGTGTGATAATACAGCGGATATTCTTACGAAGACTTTAGCGAAAATAAAGAACAAAGGATTATGTACCAAGCTGGGCATGCAGTAGTTTGTGGCGGTTTTCATTAAGGGGTAGTGTTGAAATTACTTTGTATTGAAAACTTGTTTTTTATATACTTGTTACAATAGATTAAGTTTGTTTTTGAATTTTTAATTAAAATATTTGTGACGAGAAAAAATTAATAATAATTTTTTCTCATTCACAAAAATACTTCGTATAATAAAGTTGTCTTTTGATTTACGCCCAACACTTTTAGATTTGAACTTTATGTGTTTGTTTTTATTTTTTTGTGATATTTATTGAAAATATCTTTATCTGTTATATCTGTATCTGTTGAGTATATCTTTAGTTATTGTTTATATTTATTGTTTTGATATTTTTAATGTTTCTTCAAGTTTTTCTTTACTTATTTCTAGTCTATTAAATTAATTATACAAAAAAAAAATGTAGTTGTGTCTTCTATTAATTTAAAACATAAACTGCTGTGATCGCTAGTTCTGTTACTCTCTGTTTACGTGTATAGGTTGGCTAGCTGCATTTTATTTGTTTCTGTCATTGTTTCGAAAAACATTGTTGTCATCATTTATTCCCATCTTTCGTCTTAATTTTCTTAGCTTTGTTAAATTTGATGTCTTCTATGTTGCGTTATTTTTTCAGTCAAATTGAATCGTATTTTGTTGAGAGCAGATACTAAAATTGGTAATTTTGTAATTTTATATTTCTGGATATTAATACGAATTTGTCTTCTTTAAATGTTTTAGGAGTTCTTGTACCGAAATTGTCATCTTCGGAAATCATCATTAATTATACGTACATGTTGTTGTTTGATGTTGTTCTTTTATATTTTACTTGTTGTAAAAATATTTGAATATTTGAAGTTCTTCGTGTTTTTAATTTTCGTCTTCTTTTTGAAGAAATTATGTTCTTTTGTTGAAGAAATTGTCAGCATAATGTGTGAAACGTTGTTGATTTAGTACAATTACGATAACTTTGTTGATGTGTCAAATTTCTTTTTCTATAAGGTTAGCATTGGCAGCTGAATAAGTGTATGTGGAATAGCTCCTTCAACTTATTTACAAAATATTAGTTTGTTCCTTGAGTGATAAAATTGTTATCTTTTAATTATATGCACGTAAAGATGTAAAATGTTGTTGCTTCTTTATGGTAGAATAGTCACAACTTTGCTGATTTGTCGAACTTCCACATCTATGTTTATAGTGAGCTCCTTTCTTTTAATTAAACATGTTATTGATGTACAATTGTTGTTGTCCGCGCCATGACTCTCACATGTTTCTTTATCATTCTTCTCTTGTACTTCATTACATAATATTACCATTTCAGACCTTTACCCAACAAAATTAAACGATCTTCTTTGACAATTAAAATTTAAACTTAGTGTCTTCTGCGTCGAATTTTATTGTTTGGTAGACTGCTAGTTCTTCTTCGTGCATGTTTTATTTCTTTGTCGTGGTTGAAATGCATTTCCAGAGACAGGTTTATTATTAAAAATACTTATTACTTTGTATTGTTTACTATAACTTTATAAATAATTTATATATAACATCATTTTTACTTTCAGAATTCATAATCTTTGTTTATATTACCGTACATCATAGTATTAAATTTTTTTATTTTAATTATAAATTTATATCGAACATTTTACTTATGCCACTGTGTACATATTTAATTTTACTTTAAAATCTTTATTTATTTTTCTTAATATATAGAACTTTTTTTATTTATAATTTCATTAGCACATGAATCAAAGCTAATTATTTTCAAAAATACTTAGCTATTTATTCATGCACTAATTTATGAATTTAATCATTATTGCCAATTTTCAATAATGGTAAGCGCGCGCGATTTATGCATAACTACTTTTGTACATTCAATATTTACATATATATTTTCATTACGGTGTAATGATCACATTTAAAACGTTTGTTAATTTTGTTAGATTGTGTATTGTATATTTTCTTATCATTCAATTATTGTTCAAATTTTTACGCTGCATTAACGTATCTCGTTTCATTTTCGGTACATTAGTGCATTGTTACTAGATGCAAAACGCTGAATTGCATTTTATCGCTTATAACATTAGCTCCTCACTTCTATATGTGCTCCATTTTAGTGTGTGCTACGCTAACACCTATCTGTACTTCAAGTGCAATGATCTTTTCGTTGTCTGTTTCCATTGAAAATGATCTTGACAATGAAACTGAAGTACTGACCTATCTCAATTATAGTGGCAATGTATTTTTTATTGCTTTGGAAAATTCGTACTGAATTCTTGTTTATGAAATATCTAATATAATCCTCTTTATACTTTATTCCTTTCTCATTTAATACATGATCTAATGTTAGTCATCTTCTAAAATTAATACATAGCTGATTCCTCATGCACTAATTTAGATTTTAAAAACATATTTTCTAAAAAAAAATATTTACGAGTACTTTATTTACGTTGTTTGCAATATTATGCATTGCGGTTAATGATCATTATGAACTGTTGGTTCAGTTATTAATTTCGTTGTTTTTGTTCGTTCGATTGTGTATAACTTAAGAGTTATATGCTTTTAATAAGTTATTATGGAATTTTTTCCCTTTTCCCTTGATACAGATCACTGTTGTCACAGGACTTATTATCGAAAGGACTTCATAGCGTCCTACCCAGATTGGTGAAAATTTGTTTTTCCTATTCTGGTTTTTTAACAAAACTTTATCGCCTTCCTTAAAATCGCCTTCCTTTAATGTATTATCGTAACTTTGTTTAGATCTTTCCTTAGTTTTTTCTTGATTTTGTCTGACTATCTCATGTGTGCGCTGTATTTGGTATTTTAATACCTTATTGTAATCTTCACTGTTATAAATTGGTGAACATTTTCGTTTTAGGTTAGTTGGAATGTCAAATTCAAATCCGTATAAAGTACGACAAGGCGTTTGCCTGTTGACATATGCACTGTGTTATTGTGCACATGCATTGCCGAATTCAACCATTGGTCCCAGTTGGACCCATCCTCTTTTGCAAAACATCTCAAATACTCCGCTAAAGGTCTGTGACTTCGTTCTAACGAGCCATTCGCCTGCGGGTGATAAGGTGTTATATGCATTTTTTTAATGTTTAATAACTTGCACGTGTCTGAAAATAATTTTGACACAAAATTTTAACCATTATCTGTAATTAAAATTTTCGGATATTATAACGCATGATAATTTCCTCGTAAATTCTGGGATTGCTACGTCTGGGATAGCTACGCAGCACATGTATTTTGAAAAATCGTCTTGAAAAGTTAAAATATATTTATTTCCTGACACTGTTTCAGGTAAAATTCCTACCAAGTCCATATAAACCTTATCGAATGAACGTGTTGGTGTATCTGTCAAAACCATTGGCATTTTTGTTAACTTTGAACTTTTGTTCATTTGGCATTTACGACAGTTTCTAACATATTATTTTATTTGTTTCTGCATTCCCCTCCATTTAAATTGTTTCTAAAGTATGTTTTAAGTGTGCCCTGATGGCCTCCTAGTGCTGAATCATGAAAATCTTTCATCACGGTTTTAATTTCATCTGGATCAGTTAATATTTGAGCTGAATTCGTTTCATTATTAGTATCTATTATTGTTTCATCTACGACTGGTGTACTGATTTGTGGTTTTATTTTTGTGATTTGCTGATCTAAAATATTTTGTGTAGTTTTGGATCGTGTTTGTACGGCTGTAATATCTGGTTCTATATATGGAATTCTGCTTAAAGCATCCGCATTTAAATTCTTTTTGCCTGGTTTGTACATTATTTCAAAATCATATTCCGATAATTTGTGTCGGAAACGAGCAAGGCGGGATGTCTGATCTTTTAAATTTGCAATACCTTTTAGAGGCTGATGATCTGTAAAAATTTTGAATGGTCGCCATAATAGGTATGCTCTAAAATTCTTTGTTGCCCAAACAATTGCTAAAAATTCCTTTTAAATGGTAGAATATCGTTTTTCTGCTCCATATAAAGTTCTAATTGCAAACGCGATAGGTCGGTTGCTTCCTACTTCACCTTGAGATAGGACTGCACCTACTGCTTCGTTACTTGCGTCTGTTGTTAGTAAAAAAGTTTTTGTAAAATCTGGATATGCTAATATTGGAGGTGAAATTATTGATTCTTTCAATTTAATAAATGAATTTTGACAATCGTCAGTCCATTTAAATTTAACGTCCTTTTTAAGTAAATTATTAATTGGTAAAGATAACCTTGCCATATTGCTTATGAACTTTCTGTAATAATTAATTAATCCCAAGAATGCTTGTACTTCTTTTCTTTTTCTTGGTACTGAAATATTTATTACGCATTCGACCTTAGCGGGATATGGCAGCGCACCAAGTTCTGAACATTTATGCCCTAAATATACAACTTCACGACGTAAAAACTGACATTTTTCGGTATTTAATTTTAAATTATGGTCTCTTAGTTTCTGTAATACTTTACTTAATCTGTGTTCATGTTCGCTTATATTTTTCCCATACACAACTATATCATCAAGATATACCCTGTAGATATACCCTGTAACCCTGTTAAGATGTGATTCATTATTCTCTGGAAGGTTGCTGGTGCCCCTGTTAAACCGAAAGGCATCTTATTGAATTCAAAATGTCCAAGTCCTGTACTGAAGGCAGTTTTTTCTTTATCACCTTCTTCTACTAAGATCTGATGATAGCCACTTGCTAAATCTAAAGTTGAAAAATACCGACTGTGACCTAATTGATCTAATATTTCATCTATTCGCGGAATAGGAAATACCTGTTTTACGGTTACGCCATTTAATTTACGGAAATCTATGACAAGTCTCCATTTTTTGTTACCGTCTTTGTCGCTCCTCTTCGGTACCAATAGTAATGGTGAATTCCAGGGTGATATGCTTGGCGATATAATGCCAGCATCTAATATTTTGTTAACCTGTCTATTAATTTCCTCTCTATGTGTGTGTGGAAGTTTGTATTGCTTTTGGTTAATTGGTGGTTGATTCCATTGTGTTGTTATGTCGTGTTTAAGTATCGGCGTGTATGACAGTTCATCACCTTCTAAGTGAAAAACATCGTGGTAAGAAATACAAAGATTTTGTAATGATGTGATTTCCTCCTTATTTAAAGATTCATCGATGTTAATTTTTTCTAATAATCTATTAATCCTATTTTTTATATTCACTGAATTTATAGTATTTATTGTAGAATTGTTTGTATCTGATTCCCTATACTGATTAAAATTTCTAAATTTCGGTTTAAAATTGTTGTCTATTATAATGTCCTTTTCTGTAGCATTTAATAATATAATAATATAAATGTTTGGCGCTACAGTCCTGTATAGAACTTCGGCCGAGCTCTCTCACCATTTTGAGCTGTGCGTGTTATATTTGTACTCAAAGTGGTGGGACCTACAGTTTATTGCCGAACCCGAACGGCGGGTGAGAGCTTTTTCATAGGCAATGGTTTTACTCTCGTAGGTTTGCCATTTACTGACGAGAGGTAGCGCGGTATAGAAAATGTTTCTATGAAAAGATGTTGTTAGCCCCAGTCCAGTCTTGAACCGGGGACCTTTCGGCTCGCAGTCCAACGCACTAACCACTGAGCTACCGCGGCTATTAATACTGAGACATAAACTTTATTTTTGTTAACATTCGATAAGCTTTCTCCCAAATATACTCCAGGATAAATTTGTTGTTTATGTATTAATACAATTGGAATTTTTGTTTTTAGTGTAATTTCTACTATTTTTGCGGTTCTCGGCATGATTTTTATTTCATGATTGTAATAAATATTTTCTGTGTCGGCTCGCGTTTTCATTGGTAATCGGATAGTGTGATTCTTTCCTTTATCGTAGAATGTTATGGTCTTATTAATTGCGTTTATTACGGATCTATTCCATCCTTGTTCAAGAGATACTACATGCATTATTAAATGTAACCACTTTATATTACTGTGTTGTATATTGGTCGTGCCTAACGTCCTTACGCATCCACCAAAAGCCCCATTAAAATCTTTCTTACTATTTTTGTCAAATTCCGGTAGTTGTGTCATTGCACCTTCTTTTATTATGCTTGCATCTGCTCCTGAGTCTACTAGTAATATGAGTTTTCCATTTTTAGCTGCCTCGCAAGGTACTTCAATGAACACATCACTTAAATTAGACAATTTGAAGCAGTCTCCCTTTCTATTGTAGATTTTGTTAATTCTCTTTTTATTTAATCCACTCAACTGTTGTCTGATTTT
The DNA here is from genome assembly GCA_951804985.1 of Dryomyza anilis. Taxonomy (NCBI): domain Eukaryota; kingdom Metazoa; phylum Arthropoda; class Insecta; order Diptera; family Dryomyzidae; genus Dryomyza; species Dryomyza anilis. The sequence continues at coordinate 44,801,344 of OX638132.1, read as the reverse complement.
TTTACCATAACATGTTATAAAATTTTCAAACTTTTTCAACATTCCTGTAAACCTTTTGACCTATTTGCATTTCTTGCCATACACATCTTTGCCGATTAGTTTCATCTGCTATTAATTTAATCATTTTTGCCCCTATTGCTATTATCATATATATAAAGAAATGTATTAATGCAAAAATTACCATTGTCACTCCCTCACAATCAAACCACGGTGAATCAATATGTGTATCAACTGTCACTTCAGACGTCTGATTTGCAATATTTTCCTCCACCGGTTTTCTCTTATTTTTAGGAGTTTGGGTAGTTAATGTGATCACAGACCCTTCAGCCTTATGATTTACTATTTCTACTCTTTTTGACCTAATTTTGCTATTTTTAATGGGTCCCCAGCCTTGGCTGGGCCCCTGGTAGTTTCCCATGTTTTGATCATTTTTCTCCCTCGCCAGATAATCCTTCTTGGCGTAGCAATCAGTTTCTACATGACCAAGTCTACGACACCAATCACATTTTAAATTATTTCTAGGGGTATTCAAATTTCTATTGTTATTATTTCTAATATTATTATTATTGGTACGGTACGTAGTGTTATGTCCTGCTTGCAAATTGTTGTTTAAAAATTCCCTATTAACTACTGGATGGTTTTGTGTACGTCCAAACCCTTCCTTATTTTGAGCTTCTAATCTAATAGAATCACACCTCCAACTAGATTCGTGCCCATATTTTTCACACTCTATACAAAACGGTGTGTTTTTCCGCGTAGTACATTCGTCTCGTGTATGTCCTTTTTTTCTGGCAAAAAGAGCATGTTGGTCGTATTTTTGATCCTTCTGCTTTATTTTGGGTTGATATTTTGTGATTTAGTGGGGTAGTTTGAAAATGATTGTTTTGAATACTATTGGTTGGACTGGTTACAGATCGTTGTTCGAAACTGTACACTTCCTCGGGGAATCTCGGACCCCTTTGAATTGTTATCTGGGCCTTTAATGCTTCATCTAATAAATCATTCAAGTTTTCTGCTTTGCTACTTAATAATAGAACCTTTATTGTCGGATCCTTTACACCTACCTTGAATGCTGTCAGAACTGAGTTTACTAGTTCCGTATTAAAAACATCTGTAGGTAGATTTTTATTTTAGTACCTTGAATCTGCTATTTCATTAGCGTTTGCCCATAATCTTTCTAATCTTCTTGCAAATGTCCTCAGACTTTCACCATCCGTCTGATATGCTTTTCTAATACTATCCTGAACCGAATCTAACGTAGTCATTTTTAAATACGTATTTCTTAGAACGTCAAATAACTCCTCTAAATCATTGAACTTTCTTGTGCGGACTAGATCATAAGCGTCACCAAAAAGATGCAGTTTGACACAGCTAATGAATTCTTCTTTGTTTTCTTCTGTAATTTTTAGACTTGCTAACGCACAAGCGTCCATGAATCTATAAAGTTCAGTTTTAACGGACGGTGATTCCGATGCCATAAAAAATGGAACCACACTTCCTACGTAATTCGATAAAGTATCTAACGACATTTCTAATGTTGTTTCCGGTGCTGTTATTTTATCAAATTTTCCTGTAATGCTTCCTTATGATATAATGATGTTTCGTGGGCTAGCTTAACTTCCGATTCTAAAAATCTGATTTTCGAATCTAATTCCCTTACTTTATTATTTGCTTCTTCTAATGTTTCGAATTCTAGTCTGGACTGTTGGCTCAGTGCTCGTTCAATTGATTCGTCCGAAATATCTTTATTTTTCAGAAAAGTTCTTCATTTTTCGTTTTCTTCCTCTATTCCACTAGCCTGATCTAACAACTCCTGCCGTTTAATTTTTTATTTAATGCAGTAAATTCCCCTTTCCAATCTTCTTTTTATTTTATGAGCACTTTTATGTTACAAGAAGTATACTAATTGTTCAAAAACTACGTCAACTCTTTCGACATCTGAGTATACCCGTGTGGAACTGACTTTATTTGTTATTAATTCTAAAGTTTCTTTATTGTTAACTTCCGTACTAATTTGATTCCACAATTTCTCAATAAATCTGCCAAGTTGTCCTAATATATTTCTATATGCTACTTCCAATTCCTCAAAGTTCGCCATATAATCATTAAAATTTTCAATTAAGATTTATAAATTTGTTTAATTTCATTCTTTCTATAATTTAATTTCACCATTTATTTACTGCTTTCACTCAAACTCACTAAAATTTATTCAATATTTAATTAACCTTCCTTTCCTCTTCTGTGTTTCTTTATTTATTTTTTTTTAATGATCCTTCAAATTCGTCCTTCAGTCCTTTTTGTAGATTCTTGAAAAACCGGCTGCGCCAAAATGTTGCGGGCTCCTTTGTACTTGCCTTTATTAATGAAACCGTCAGTGACAATATTCCCTCGAAGTCCACAATTCTTTCCTAACAATTATTATTAAATAAAAACGCAAGGATATTTTAGACTTGCTTTATACTTTTATTAATTATTTGTAAGTATGTTTACAAGCTTGAGTTTAAACTGAAAACACGTCTGCACTCTAAGGCAGTTAAAATCATAATCCTTAAAATCTAAACTTAACCTCTACTCATCACCTCGGTATCGTGCGACTCATGAACCCCTTGCTTATACTTATTTCTTAAAACACAACTCATAAATGCAAGCAAGCATATTCTTAAATCTACGTACTACTAAAAACCTCATGAACCCCACATCAGATATTTACTAATATTGTGAAATCATTAACTGAGAAAATTCCAATGTGCTAAATTCTTAATTGGTTCCCATGCTGGCGTTAGTCTTGACTTAAATTAGAACCAATGCTTTTAAACAGACGGCACACTTGCTAGCGCGAGTCTCGGATCAAATTGCAACCAATGTATTTTTCGTTGCTTTTAAGTAGACTTAATTTTATCTCCTGAAAGTATGCACTAATAAACATTATGTACTTGTTCCAGTTACGTCGTAGATGTTATGTTAAGTTAACATGCATCTGTTATTGTGCTTTTAGATTTGAACTTTATGTGCATACTGGTTATGTGCAGACTTTCTTAAATACAACAAAAAAAAAACGTTTCTGATTCACAACACAATCATCAAAAATTGTTGCAACGATATCGAAGGTCAAATCGTACTAAAACTGCAAAAATAGTTCAAAGCGACATATCGCAATTTTTTTGAAACGATAATAAAAACGATTCTGGATTAATATTGCATCAAATAGTTCAAATATATCGAGATTTATTTGAAAAACATTGCGATGTCGATGTGGGAAATGTTTAAATATCCTAACATAAAATTTTGATTGTATTTTTGTTATCCAAGTTAGTTCGAGATAACTTCGAGGCATAAATTACTTGGCAGACTGGTTACTAAATTTTTTAGATTTTCGGTACAAATAATACTTAAACATACATTTTTGAAAACCCGTATATAAATTTGATATTTGAATAAATTTGAAAAGGTTTGCAAGGACAATGACGATTGATTATATGTTCGGATTTAAGAGTTATGACGTGGTTTGTTTTAATATCCTTAAAACGAGGTTTGCAACATTCTACGGCCAAGAGTTTTTCTGCAACCACAATAAGTGATTATTGCTTAATTATTTTCAACTTTGAACCACTGTATCTCTGGAGAAGTAAAGTCATGAACTCTGATAGATTTGGTATGGTATGTCTCTAATACAAAAAGTTTTACTTACTAAAAAATGTTCCAATTCTAGTTTGTGCAAAGCAAGGCTCGTGGTTAAAAACATGTTGATATTTTTTTAATAATTTTCCAAATTTTCGGGGTCTTGTTTTATTCTGATTGCGCTTTATTTGATACTAGAGCTGTTTATGAAAATGGTTCTGTTAAATTGGTTCCAGTTTTAAAGATTTTTAAGTTTTAATTACTTTTCTCTCCTTTTATTTTGAATAGTCAAACCAATATTTCTTTTCGGTGTTAGACGTACAAAACTATGCGCTACCATTAACTTTTTTATATATGCTGGTGAAATATAGCCAAGGGAAATTCAAAACTTTTTAATCAATTTAAAATTATATAAATAAAATGCAATATTACTTGATGAAAAAGGGTAAAAATCATTATTATGACATTTGTGCAATGCCATGTATAATATTTAAAATGACAATTAAGAAAATAAATTAAGATTCAATATTAAAAACTTATCAATATCTCATTATTCAATTTTGGGAAAATAATGTACCTACAAAAATATGGATTTTTTCAATAAATTATTAAGTTTTTAACCAAGATTAGTAATTTAATTTCTTATATGGCATGTTAAATTGGATACATGTCGCTTCACAAAAATGCACAACAATACATAATAATCATTTTTACGCCTGAAAATAAAAAAAATAAAAATTTTTCTTAAAAATATATTTTTAGAAAATATTTTAAAAAGTCTTCGCGGGGCGCGTGTATTACATGCCTGGTGTAGATGGATCTAAAAATATAACAATATTTAAAGGCGTTTTGTTTTGATTTAAAATGGTCGAGAAAGAGAACTTACGTGGACTTTTTAATTGTATAATCTTTCATACATCGAAGCAGTTTAACATTGATTCAAGTCTGAAATTAGGTTAATTAAGATACTGTATTGAAAATTGTCTAGAATTATCAATTAATTACCGCGTATTTATTTAAACATAAGTTAAAAATTAATAAAACGTCAGATTCTTGCTTTATTTTATGTAAAATTAATTAAATAAAATTATAAATGACAAAGAAATTTCAAAGCAAAAATAAACCAGTTGGGAAGGTTATATCACATGGGAAATTTTAAAGTAGGGACATTTTATTGTAGGTGTTATTATGATAGTTAGGATTATCAAAGTTATAGTCGGTCTAAGCCGACTACTTATAAACACCCTACACATAAGTGTGGTTACCATTCAAAGTGGTATATTGGTCACCAGGGTATACGAATCCTGAAAATAAATACGAAATTTCAATCGCTGAAGAATTCCCATTCATTTGATACCCATATTTACAAATGGGTACCGAATTTCGATTTTTTTTTTGGGTACCAAAAGTCGTTTCGCGGTAAAACATTTTGTGCATGTATTTGAACATGAAATCAATATATATTTGACCAAAAAGGTTTACCTAAGCCCGTATACAGCAAAAGAGATCTGTAGATGTAATTTTTATATGAGTTATTTGAATATAAATGGTCAGATCACAGGTCACAATGGACCTATCTCGTCAATTTGTTCGCACATATAGCGTAGGTATATAAGTAACCTAAGTTATGAGTTTCATTTATCTAACTTTTCAATTTTTTAAGTAGTAGGGATTGCAACAGACAGACGGACATCGCTAAATCTATTCAGGAGGTCATGCTGATCAAGAATATATATACTTTTCCATACCGGAGATGCTTCCTTCTGGGTGTTACAAACGGCATACCAAACTGAATATACCCTTTCACTCTTAGTTAGGGTATAAAAATTGTTTAGTTATTATTGTCTGCATTGTCGAGAAGAAATGTGGGAAGAGATCTATTATTTATTTCAGAATTTCAAAGCGCAAAAGCATACAAATTATTTAAAACAATATACTTTGCATTGCTTAGAAGGAGTTTTGGAATCACATTTTATTCAGTGATGTAGAAATTTGTATTTTGCTTGCACAGAAGCTGTTATAGCAAAACTTCTGAACGGAGGAATACACAAATTTACTTCTGTGATAACTCAAAATTTATTTACTAATAACATCGCTGATATTTTCTGGAACGCCTCTGCGACGTAGCGCCATCCAGATGCACTCTTGGTTAACTTTGTTAAACAAGAGTGCACACTGCTCAATGATGATTCGAAGAATGTTGATGTGGTCAGCACACGATGAACCGGGTCGAAACCCTGCCTGTTCCGCATTTATTGTGTCATAAAGCGGTTTTTTTCTGCGCTCTAGGATAACTTTTGCAATAATCTTTGAGACTGCACGCAATACACTTAAGCCTCATCAATTATCACATTCTCGCAAATCACATTTTTTTTGGTATCTTCACGATAATGCCTTCTGTCCATTCACAAGGAAAACTTTCGTTGTTCCATATGGTTGATATAAGAGGCTTTCTCTGGATAGCACTTGTAAAACTCCGCCGGTATTCCATCGACTCCAGCTGCTTTGTTGTTGGGAAGGTGGATGGCGCTATTGTTCTTATGCGGTTATTTATGTTGAGTTGGGGGAAACGTGTAGCATGTAGCATCCTCATTTAACATGTGGTGGAGTACAGAGGAGAAATGACTCATCCATTTGGTTTGTTACTTCTCATCCGTTAGCAATGTATCTAATACTTATAACTTAATGCGGGTCTATGTAAAATGTATAGGTTGTTTCCGCTGTTGTATGCAGTTGCACCGCGAATTTTATACCGTAGCACTGCGTATGGTTTTGTTTTGGGAAATTGGCTACGATCGGGTTTTTAAAATTTCAAAGCCCGACTGTATGTACCGAGAATAGTAAAATGCCAGTCTCGTGGCGCCGTGCTTTGTGTTAAAAAATGTGATGCACGAATGCAGAGACTGCATAAATAACGACACAAAATTTGTGGCTTATAAAATTTTAGAGTTATAAATTTTAAAGTTATGAACATAGTATAATAGATCCATCAAAATTTCGTACGATTGCAACTATGTCTCATTAAGTCCCGGTTGCATACAACTTTTAACTATGAGTTACAGTTAATCGATGGAAATCGCTATGTTAAAGTGACAATTTGAAATAAAAACAAAAAAGTTAATTTATCCGTCATATCCCAGCAGGAAATAGCATCAATGATTCTCCTATTTCAGGCAAAGCATTGATAACAATTTCATGCAAATGTCATCCGATTTATGTATGATGAAGCATTAACGACGTCATGCACGCCATTCATCAAAGAAATCACAAATGATTGTCATAGATAATTTTTTTCAAGCAAATAAAAATGTTTTTTTATTACTTTATTAATTTTTTAATTTATATATTTTTGTCATACATAATTTTTTTTATTACTTTATTAATTTATATATTTTTTTCTACATCTAAATCGGTTTTAAATTTTTTCATCGATTATCATAAAAAAATATGTATATGTTAATTTTTTTCGATTTTCGAAAATTTCACAAAATTATGAAGCTTCAAAAAACACAACTTTTTTTATAGAGTTAACTTTGAAATCCGCTATTTAGGTCAATAACAGTAGAAAATGGATGTTTTTGGTGTCTATTACGTTAAGAATGAAATGTAGTTTCGAACTCGAATTTCGGTAAAAATAGCTATTTTTATTTGGCTCCATTTTTTTCAGAATTAGTTCTATTATTTATAAATGTAGTGTCTTAAATTTGGAGAGGTGGTTTTCATTAGAAGGGAGAAATATGTCTTTGTATATAACATTTTTTATCAATGACAAATTTTAAAAGTGCAATTCACGTATATTTTACCATTTCTAATAAATATCTGTAATCAATTTGTTATATTTCATTTTAGTTATTGATCCGCATTTTTTTTATAGAATTTTGTCGTAAACCTGTTAGTTAAATTTTAAAACTTTACTTTTTCGATTAACTTCACTTTTTTTCACAATTACCTCGGTCATAGTTTTAAAGGTATTTGGTAAAATTGCGGAGTTTTGTGATGTAATAGAGGTATATTTGTTTAAAATCTTTCTCAAAAACATAATTGTATTGAACATTAAAATGAAAATATAAACAAAGTAACGAAGTAATATTTACTAACTTTTAGTTAAGAAGTTACACCGCGTTCGGTTTTGAGTCGAATTATAAAAAATAATGTAAACCAGAATCAAAAACTACATTGAATTCATAGCATAATAGACAGCATCATATCAATTTCGCAACTTTATTAACGTAGATATGGCTTTCGAAGTCACTTCTATAAAAAGTTGTGTTTTTTATTTCGAAAAAAATCAACATATATTTTTTTAATATTCAAAGCCATAAACTAAATTTCACGGAAATCGAAGAAATATATTCTTTTTCTTGGAATATCTACTAAGGGCCGGTTTTACAGTGCTAATTTAATCCTAGTTTAACCTTTGTTTAATTAAACGTCTCATAAATTTAAACGACGTTTAACTATGATAGCTATTTTACAGTGGAATTTTAAAATGAACTGAGTCAAGTTGGATAAATATGGCATCACTGGCAAATGTCAACAAATGATCGATTATTTCTCTCATTTGGAAGAGCTGATAATTTTATGCAAACATTTTGTAAATGAAGACATTGAAAATAGATTTTAGTTTAATACAATAAATGAAATATACAAAAGATTCAGTACATGTGACGATAGAAGTTTGATTTATACAATGCTGAGATACAAGAAAACAAACAGAACACTAACACGCCGACAGACAATGCGGGAACAAGGAACAGCGAACGTGGACGGAGAGTTCAAAAAGAATGCAACTCTCATTCTTGTGGATAGTATCTGTCAAAAACATTAAGATTTCAAACGTAGTTTAAACGTCCAACGTAAGACGTTTAAACTGATTTTAAACGACGATTTAAAGTCACTGTAAAACTGAATTCTGAGATTTAACTACGTTTAATCCGCAAATCTAGTTAAACTACCACTGTAAAACCAGCCCTAATATCCACAGCACAAGTGTTACCACTTTTTGTGTAATTCCACAAAAACAGTGCATTTTTGTGTAATTTAATTTTTGTGTATTTTTTTGTGAAATTTAGAATAAAATTTAATTATACTACAAAAGCAAAATTTAAAGAGTTTCAAAAATATTTCCAGATAGATTATAAAACACTATCGCCTACTGTAACTCGTTAGCAATCATTTAAACGTACATTTACGTTGTTAACATTTACGTCGTCTTTAGACAGTATATCTGTATGAATATATTTTGAATTTATGACCTACATATTATGTACTTTGAATATTCACAAATTTTATTATATTATTTCAATCATAGAGGCCTCTCTAAAATCTGAAGCCGAAATAGTGAGAAATTGAAAAATTTCGTTATCCATCTATATTAAAATTCAAACATTGAAACAGAATTAGAGCATTCACAGTTCATTTTAGTATGATACTCCTACCATTTAGTATATATACGATACAATGAAACAGAAACGTAAATTTGTTGTTGCATCCCTTATAAAAGTGAAATACCACAAGTGTTGTATTTGAGAGCAGCCCTGAGGCAGTTTTTTGGTGTCGTATTTTGTGAAATGAAGAAAAATTGTGAAATTGAAGACAAATAGTGCACATAAAATGTTAATGTTTATAAAATGTATTTGGATTATTAATAATAGTGATATCAACAATTTTATAGATTTAAAGATTTCGAATTTAGGCTGAATTTATATTGAAAGAATGGAAAACGCCACGAAGTAGACATTTTTTACCGTTTGTTTATTTTTAGATCAATTTATTATATTAAAAAAGTTTAGAATTTTCTGACAAATTATATAATATTTTTAATATAGTTTTTTTTTCTGATAGGATGTTTTTACTGTCCCAATTTATTTCGAACAATTTCTCAAATTTTGACTTATTGGCAAATATTATTAAATAACATCTGCATATTTATTTATTGGATAAATAAATGTATAACATGCGACATAGAAAAATGTGCACTAAGGAAATGTTAGTAAAGTGCATTATAAACTTTGAAACGAGATTCTGGTCTTCGGTCATTTTGACAAGCCAACATTTGATTATCAATTTTTATACCCTACACTAAGAGTGAAAGGGTATATTCAGTTTGGTACGCCGTTTGTAACACCCTGAAAAAAGCATCACCGGTATGGAAAAGTATATATATTCTTGATCAGCATGACCTCCTGAGTCGATTTAACGATGTCCGTCTGTCCATCTGTCCGTCTGTCCGTCTGTCTGTCTGTCTGTCTGTCTGTCTGTCTGTCTGTCTGTCTGTCTGTCTGTCTGTCCGTCTGTCCTTCTGTCTGTCTGTTGAAATCACGATTAAAGAAAAAGTAGAAAGGTTAGAGCAATGAAACTTAAGATTTAGATTAATTATATATCTAAGCTGTCTGAACAAGAAATGATCGCATGATCGGTTTATTGTGACCTGAGAACCGACCACTTATGTTCAAATACCTCATATAAAATTTACATCTACAAATCAATTTTACTGTATACGTGCTTAGGTAAACTTTTTTGGTCAAATATATATATTGACATTATCCTCAAATACATGAAAATAATGTTTTCCCACGAAATGACTTGTGGTTGCCAAAAAAAAATCGAAATTCGGTACACCTACCCATTTGTAAATATGGGTATCAAATGGAAGAAAATTCTTCAGGGATGGAAAGTTTGTAGTTATTTTCAGGATTCGTATTTATAGTCGCCTTAGAGCGACTATAATTTTGATAATCCTAACTATCATAATAACACCTACTTTAAAATTTCCCATGTGATCTAACCTTCCCAACTGGTTTAATTTCCGACGAAATTTGGTTAAAAAATGTATATTCTGAAATGTTAAATATACATATATGTAATACCACATGGATCTAGAATACGAATCCTGGTATAACTTTTTTTTTTTTTCACAAATGTTTGGAAAAATGGCCACTTTTGGTTCTTAAAGTCACATTTTATTATACTTTTTAATATCATAAAAAAATGTAATCTAAAATCAAATTGTGTATTAAACTTAAAGGTGGTAACACTGCACAGCACTCAGACAGACTATATTCATTGTACTGTGAAATCTATTCGCTACGATTTTAATCTTACGAACTTAAAGGTGGTAACACTGCACAGTACTCAGACAGACTATATTCATTGTACTGTGAAATCTATTCGCTACGATTTTGTGGATAATATCACGACGAGCGGCCATGGCCAAGGGGATTTAAACCCGATACCTTCAGAATGCAAGTCCAGCGAACTACCTTTGGACTGCTGAGGCCGGCAGTCCATAGTAGAGATGGGCTCGTGCCTGTTTTTGATGGCACCGGCACGCCGATAGGTGACACGCACGAGCACGAGCCCGACGAGTAAATTTACAGGCACGCACGAGAAGCACGATAAAACACGGGATTTTAAAAGACACGAAGAAACACGGAAAAACACGACAAAACACGAAAAAAGCACGGAAAAACATGAAAATGCAAGCGAAACTTGAAAAATAATACCGGAACCGTTTAGATTTTTGAAACCAGAATCGTTATTAAAAATGTGTTGAACCGGAACTGGAATCGGAACATATATATTTTTTCTGGTTGGATTCGGTACCGCTATATATCGGAACCAGAACCGCAACAGATATTGTAGTCCCTGTCAGGGAACACAAAGAACCGGAATCGGAACCGTTATTAAAAATGTATGGAACCGGACTCGAAACCCATTTAATTTGTTGGTTGAAACCGGAATCGGAACCACAATTTTAAAAATCTTGGAACCCGAACCGGAACCGATATTCCAATAGGTTTTAGTTCCTATAATAAATAATTCAAAAATTAAGTTTTATTCTCTCAAATCGGTTCCGGTTCGGGTTCCAAGATTTTTAAAATTGTGGTTCCGATTCCGTAAGTAAAACTAAAAGAACAGATTTTTAAGAAAACGTTAAAAGACCAAGGGTTTTTTTTTAAATTGGGGTAGAAATTATAAAAAAAAAAATTTAATGAGCGCGTGCTTGATTTTGGAGGCACTGACATGCGCGGGCACGACAGCAACTAGCACGCTCGGAGATTTGCACGCACGAACTCAGATTTTCGGGCGTGACACGACACAAAGCACGGCACGCGCCCATCTCTGGTCCATAGTAATAAAAACGAAAATGTTATGAAGTTTTCGACAGATTTAATTTCTAAAAAGTATCTAAAAGTAGCTATATATTTTTTAGCAGAAAAATTTTAAATTTTAGTTAGCTTAGCAAAAAAGTAGCTAAAACTGAAAAGGGCTTCAAAAAACCTTACACACAGTTTATTTATTTTATTGCCAAGACTAGTTTCAATATATTAAAGAATGTTTATATTCAAAAAAAAGTGTGCGTCCTTTTCTTGTGTACTTATTTTTGAATGTTCTTAATTTTGTGAACAATTATTTAATTTTTTTTTTGTAGTCAATGAAATTAACGAAATAAACAAATTACATTTTGAAGATGTAAATTATCTTGTTGCAAATTGTAAGGCAGTATTTCTTAAGGTATGTTTATCATTTGAATCTCATGCTATTTTTTTTTAATTTGGATGTTTTTAGACTTCCTCTCGTCCAAATTTGTTCCAATCATGTATTTTAAAGAAATCTGTCACGTTCTAAACCATCTGTGACGATGAGGTAGAGTTTGTTCCCTGTACGAAATTAATATTGCAAAAATCTGCAATAAAATCTGACTTAATATATATAAAGAGCTATTTTGAATGCATTAGTTCAAGCATCAAAAAATTGGAATCAAAAGGACTGGCAATAAAGGAATGTTTGGCAGTATTAGACCGTGTAAAAGAAAAATCTATGATGTCAACAAAAACAGTTCATTGAAAACTTTTATAATAACTAATTAAAACTGAATCGAAAGGTCTTAACAATACCTTCGTTGCTTTTTTCATTTAAATTCTAATTTTTACTTTCACTCTATTCTAAATTCCACTTTCAAATTTCACTTTCACTCAGTTTTGGTGTACGTGACTTTTAAAAAAGTTAAACTTGCAGTTTATTGCTGACACAAATCTCAAAAATTGTTGGCAACCACTGCTCTGCTTATTTTAACATAGCCCGCTAATCATGCAATGAAAAATTATATTAGAAGCCTCTGTGTACTGTGCAAGCTAACTTGAAAGAGATGTGGTCTAAACAAAGCTTGAGGGTTTTGCCAAATTATTATCATATTTGCCAACGTGAAGCGTTGGGACAATGCTATGAACATGTTGCTGTACAACATGAGTACAACATGATGCGCTCAACATATGAACAGCAACATCAAAAATTGTGTGAATATCCATTAGAAAAAGAAAAATATGTGAGTATAATTCACAACATTCCTCCCACCTTATGCAAAAAAAAATTATGATATTAGTTAACACATTTTCATTTCTTTATGGTTCTTCACTATTCATTCTGATTTGCATGTTGCTGGACATATCTTGTGCGCTTCATGATTTTAGCATGTTGTACTCATGTTGTATAGCAACATGTTCATAGCATTGTTTCAACTCTTTACATTAGCAACAATGAAAAGAACTTGGCAAAACCCTCAAGCTTTCTTTAGACCACACCTCTTTCAACTTAGCTTGCACAGTACACAGAGGCTAAAGCTTGTTTAGACCACACCTCTTTTATCTTAGCTTGCTCAGTTAACCAAAGCTTGCAATATAATTTTCCATTGCATAATTATGGGGCTATGTTAAAATAAGCAGAGCAGTGGTTGCCAACAATTGCAATATTTCGCAATTGGTGTCAGCAATAAACTGCAAGTCGGACTATTTTAAAAGTCACGTCCCCCAAACTGAGTGAAAGTGAAATTTCTTAAAAGCATAGTGAAATTAGAATTTAAATGTAAAAGCAGCGAAGGTATTGTTAAGACCTTTCGTTTCAGTTTTAAATACCTGTCAAGTGAGTTTGGCTAATAATATAAAAATTAGAAATTAAAGTCAACGAGGTAACAAGAAACTTGTTTGACATTTGGAGCTGCCGGTTGGATTTCACCATAGCACGCATAGTTAAACGTGTATTAGGGATTTCTTATACATAGTAATAAATATTAGTGATATTGGGAAATTCCATTTGAATGTATTTGAATAATATCCTCTTTGTTTGTGTTAAACAGATCTTTCATTTATATTGGTGTAATATTTGTTGATAGTTATCAATTCAATATTTATAATTGTATGATAATTAATATAGATACACGGATAAAAAAGATTTGTTTGAATATGTTTGAATGTAATTAAAAAGTAATACGAAATTACCATACATGTATTCGGAATGAAGTGTAATTAAATTATAATCGAAATTGAATTTATTTTTGTTCACGTGTAAACATTATTATTTTTTTTCAGTAGAATCTCTCAAATTTACCATAAATATGTTACAATACCAACATATAATTTTAATTGCATTTGAATAAACTATTTCTTTCAATTTACTTGGTTAAAACTATGTTTCGAAACACATAAAATGCTAATAAAATCTAAATACAACGCATGTTCGCAACGCTCGTCTTAATTCGATAATTTATCGACTGACGAAGTTGGCAAAGTTGTGCAGCATTTTCTACATACGCCATCTCTTGCCATCGTTTGAAGATATTGATGTTTAAAAACAAACAAAAAATAAATTGGATATTCTTGCAACATTCTTCTTGTATACGAAGTTGGCACTCGTTGAGCAGAATTTTCTACCTACGTCTCTTTTCTCGTCGTTTGAAGTATATATAGGGTCATTTTAAACAAACTGTTGTTTGAAAACAAACAAAAAAATGAATTCAAATGTTCTTGTATACAAAGTTGACATTCGGTGATCGGTATTTTCTGCGTACGTGTCTTTTGTTGTTCGTTGAGAAAACGTATTCGCGTCGGTAATAATTTTGTTATATGTAAATTAAATAAATATACAGATTGTGTTACAAAAAGTACAAATAGTAACAGAGTATAGTAACAGAGTATATAGTGCAGTATATAATTTCTGAAACTAATGTGAAAAAACCACAAATAAAAATCAGTGTTTCGATTTTCAAACAGAATTCTGCATGTTTTTTTACAAAAGCCTACGTGAATTCCTTGCCTACGCTATGTGCTGTAATGAGACCAACTGTACTAAATATAAAGCGAGCCTGCATCGTCTAGTTTAGTGTCTGCTGGTGCAATTGTACATTCATTGATGCTGTCACTTGTACTTACATTTTAAACCAATTATTTATTTATGCATTTAAAAATTTTTATATGAATTCAATTATTATAAATTCCCACTGTGCATGTTTAAAGATTTTTAATAAAAATAAATAAAAAAAAACAACATTTTATTTTATTTTCAGGAAGTTTTTTTCCAAAAATATTTATATATGTTTCTATGCAAACATACTACTTTTTGAACTGAAACAAATGATACATTTCACTGGTCGTTTTATTTTGAATATATTTATGTTTCGGTTCAAATATTTATTTTATTTGGATGTAGTAATTATTATGTTTCCATTAGAACATACTCAATTTTAAGGGGCAACATAAAAGTGTTTCCCGGATATTACAATGTAAGTCGGAGCTCATTACAACACTGTTCAAGTCTCAATACAACCCTGTTTAGAAATGATTTATCAGTCAATTATATATTATGTTTACATAAAATTCCAAATATACATGTTAATGCCTGCAAAATTATGTTTGGGAGAGCCATTTCTTTTGCTGCGTGTATTAATTATCGTCGGTACCTCGTCTAGTTTATGCGTTGTACTACGAGCGAAAAGTCGCTGGTGCGTTCGAGCACGAGCCGAAAGGTCCGCAATTCCATCCCCAGCCACTGCCAACATATTTTTCATAGAAAACATTTTTCTATGCGACGCTACCTCTTGGCAGTAAATGGCAAACCTACGAGAGTAATAATTTTGTTATATGTAAATTAAATAAATATACAGATTGTGTTACAAAAAGTACAAATAGTAACAGAGTATAGTAACAGAGTATATAGTGCAGTATATAATTTCTGAAACTAATGTGAAAAAACCACAAATAAAAATCAGTGTTTCGATTTTCAAACAGAATTCTGCATGTTTTTTTACAAAAGCCTACGTGAATTCCTTGCCTACGCTATGTGCTGTAATGAGACCAACTGTACTAAATATAAAGCGAGCCTGCATCGTCTAGTTTAGTGTCTGCTGGTGCAATTGTACATTCATTGATGCTGTCACTTGTACTTACATTTTAAACCAATTATTTATTTATGCATTTAAAATTTTTTATATGAATTCAATTATTATAAATTCCCACTGTGCATGTTTAAAGATTTTTAATAAAAATAAATAAAAAAAAACAACATTTTATTTTATTTTCAGGAAGTTTTTTTCCAAAAATATTTATATATGTTTCTATGCAAACATACTACTTTTTGAACTGAAACAAATGATACATTTCACTGGTCGTTTTATTTTGAATATATTTATGTTTCGGTTCAAATATATTGCCTATAAACAGCTCTCACCCGCCGTTCGGATTCGGCAATAAAATATAGGTCCCACCAATTTGAGTACAAATATAACATGCACAGCTCAAATGGTGAGAGAGCTCGGCCGAAGTTCTATAGAGGACTCTAGCGCCAAACTATTATATTATTGTATAGTTTTGTATGTGTATTGAGTGACTTTTGTATGCCCTACTGTTGGACCAGATTTCTACTCTTGTTCTTCTGCGTATTGGGTCAGATTTATCTTGCTCATCTTCAATGGTTGGTTGTATGTCGTGCGTTGGATCTGTTGGACTTCTTTTTGAATTCGCATATGGTGCAATCTCTAATAGACGTCGTCATGTTGATACGATGGACTCTTAGTCGTCCAAGAGATCTTTGGTCCCGTTAACTTGGTTGAAGATATGTTCGAGATGAGTGTTCTTTTTTTTGATCTTGTCCTTTGTTCCATTTATTAAATAAATAAAAAAAAACAACATTTTATTTTATTTTCAGGAAGTTTTTTTTCCAAACATATTTATATATGTTTCTATGCAAACATACTACTTTTTGAACTGAAACAAATGATACATTTCACTGGTCGTTTTATTTTGAATATATTTATGTTTCGGTTCAAATATATTGCCTATAAACAGCTCTCACCCGCCGTTCGGATTCGGCAATAAAATATAGGTCCCACCAATTTGAGTACAAATATAACATGCACAGCTCAAATGGTGAGAGAGCTCGGCCGAAGTTCTATAGAGGACTCTAGCGCCAAACTATTATATTATTGTATAGTTTTGTATGTGTATTGAGTGACTTTTGTATGCCCTACTGTTGGACCAGATTTCTACTCTTGTTCTTCTGCGTATTGGGTCAGATTTATCTTGCTCATCTTCAATGGTTGGTTGTATGTCGTGCGTTGGATCTGTTGGACTTCTTTTTGAATTCGCATATGGTGCAATCCATAATAGACGTCGTCATGTTGATACGATGGACTCTTAGTCGTCCAAGAGATCTTTGGTCCCGTTAACTTGGTTGAAGATATGTTCGAGATGAGTGTTCTTTTTTTTGATCTTGTCCTTTGTTCCATTTATACGTTGTTATAGATTTCTCAACCGTTGATATCAGAGAACCTCGTGGCTTCGCTTCTTCTCTGTGATAGGTGTAAGATATAATATATCGATTGTTTATATACATTTTCCAGGTCCATTTGGAATCTTGTTATCTGCATCTTGTATCTGGAAATATCTGAAAATTCTGACCAGTATTTTTTTTTTTTAATAAATCTTTGCAAACCACCTGTATTTAGTATAAAAACAAATATGCGCTTAATGCATTCTGCTACGTTTACAAATACGCTGCCACTCTGCTTCATTTCTTCGTTTTTTTCTCTATGTTCGAATCTGCTGGGTCTCTGCTTCACTACTTCTTCTTGTTGATAACACCAAGAGCTCATTCTACATGTACCCACTAAAATCTCAAGACCCCTTCGATTATCTATGGGTATTCTGCGTCAGTATCAAGCGCTTTGGAGTGTGGTCATTCTAAATAACAGTTTTTGTGCACTCGGATATTGAAAATTTACATGAATCTTTGACAAACAATAATTCTAATTTTGTTTAAATTATTCCAAATGTGTGGTGTGGTACTAACCTATGTAAATTTAATATAGCTTTAGTATAATATTTAATGGTTCTTGTACATAGCAACAATAATTAACATGACGTGTATTAAAACAACTATATTTTCTTTTTAAATATATATAATAATAATAGTTTGTGCGTGTTATTTTTGTACTCAAAGTGGTGGGACCTAGAGTTTATTGCCGAATCTGAACGGCGGGTGAGAGCTTTTCATAGGCAATGTTTTACTCTCGTAGGTTTCCCATTTACTGCCGAGAGGTAGCGTGGTATAGAAAAATGTTTCTATGAAAATATGTTGTTAGCCCCAGTCCAAAGCACTAACCACTGAGCTACCGCTGCTACTATATTGGAATATAGTGTGGTACATAATTTAAAATATTCCTATTTAGTGTAGTACTAGCTTGTATAAACTTAGTGTATTTATGTATTTAGCCCGATGGCTAAGATCATCGTTTTATATGCGGAGGGACTAAATGCGGAGGACTCAATTCCCCTTCAATTCGCAAAATTAAAAAAAATATATATTTTATACAATTTTTTTCATAAATTAAAATTTCCCAAGAATTTATTGAAATATATATATTTTTTTATTTTTTTTACTCTTTACTTTAATTTTTTTTTTTTTAATTTATTTAATTTCAAATGCAAATTTTTATGTTTCTGTTGAATGATTTAATATAAAGTAGAATGTTAGGAAAAAAATTAAAATTTGTACATGTAGTATCTTACAGAATTTGTGATACTGTTACATTTATAATATCAAGTATGTTAGAAATAATGTATCAAATAAACGTTCGATTGAGAGCAAACGAGCAAGTGAACTAACGTGTTTCTACCAGAGCTCTCGATTACCCGGGTGCCCGGGTATTAAATGTTCGAGCTACCCGGGTAATTTGTTCGTTCATTTGTTCGAGCTATTCGAGTAGCTCGATTGCTCGTTCGTTGTTCGAGTAAATCGATTGCTCGAACGTTGTTCGAGCTTCGAGTAGCTCGTTTGTTCGTTTGTTCGATTGACGATTGTTCATTTGATCGCTTGTTAATTTGTCTGTCCGTTCGTTTGCTTGATGTCCGAAGTGGTTGGAAAAATGTGGGTGGACAAAAGTGGGTGGGTGGGCAAAAGTGATAAAAAGACCGAACAAATTTTTATTGCAGAAATCGATACCAGACATCGAGGGAAATCGAATGGTACCACTCTCAGTGGTCCCTGACCCCCAAAATTTTATTGAAATGGAAATGGATAGCGAACCTCATTAGAAGACTAATGGTACCCTTTGGAGTGGTCCACGACCCCCAAAAGGGGGTCAAAACCCCATTTATGACCCACAAATTTTTATTTCGGAAATCGATAGCGGACACCATTAGAATGCTATTGGTACCCTTTGGAGTGGTCCACGATCCCCAAAAGGGGGTCAAAAACCCATTTATGACCCAACATTTTTTTTTATTTCGGAAATCGATAGCGGACATTATTAGAAGGCTAATGGTACCCTTTGGAGCCGTCCAGGTCCCCCCAAAGGGGGTCAAAAACTCCATTTTCGAAAAAAATATGATGTGAATGTTAAAATACATTTCATAACGTCAGCTATCTATTTCTGCAAAAAAAAAATCGAAAATGGTGTTTTTGACCCCCTTTGGTGGGGTCACCCACTTTTTTCTACCCACATTTTTCAAACCACTTCCGATCAACGCCCACATCAAGCAAACGAACGGACAGACAATTTAACAAGCGATCAAATGAACAATCGTCAATCGAACAAACGAACGAGCTATTATAAGCTATAACAATGATCGAGCAATCGAGCTACTCGAACAACGAAAGAGCAATCGAACTACTCGAACAAACGAGCTACTCGAATAGCTCGAACGAACGAACAAATTACCCGGGTAGCTCGAACATTTAATACCCGGGTTTTTCGAGTATTTTAACTACCCGGGTATTACCCGGGTAGCTCGAAAAACCCGGGTAGCACGGGTATTTAATACCCGGGTTTTTCGAGTATTTGAACTACCCGGGCCTTTGAGCGCCCGGTACCCGGGCTACTCGAAAATACTCGTATGAAATCGAGAGCTCTGGTTTCTACATTGGCGACGAAGATTAAATAAAAAAAAAATAATATTTTTTTTTTGTTTGTTCAAGAAAAAAAAAAAAAATATTTCATCAAGATATTTTATTAAAGCAAGAAATAAACGAAGAATTTCAGCTTTTGGTTTGGCAAATGGAGATGGAACGTAATTATAAGATTTCTATATTTTTATAAAATAGATTTGTTTTTGCGAAATTAGTATGGATTAAAAAAATAAAATGGTGTTCGCTTAAATGTGAATAAGTCTGGTATTTGCTTAAATGCAAATAAAGTGGTATTCGCTTAAATGTGAATAAGTCTAGTATTTGCTTAAATGTAAATAAAATGGTATTCGCTTAAATGTATTTGATTAAATTCAAATAAGACTGGTATTTGATTAAATTCAAATAAGACTGGTATTTGATTTAATTCAAATAAAGTGGTATTCGCTTAAATGTGAATAAAATTAGTATTCGCTTAAATGCGAATAAATGTAGTATTTGCTTAAATGTAAATAATTTTGTGATAAACTAAAGAACCATTTATTTCAGACGAAATAGGGCCAATAAGATTGAATCGGTTTCAATATACCGACGGTGAAGACAGTGGTCAGTTATGGCAGAAATGGTTTTGGTCATTTAAATACATGTTGCTGGCAATTATTATTGATGGTGACGACATAAAGTATCGGATGTTGTTGCATTATATGGGTGACAAAGCTCAAGAATGCACAGACCTCCCAGAATGCACAAATAGAGGTCCATTACGGTCTGTTGAACGATATGTACCACATCGCTCGAAATTTGAAATATCTGTAGAAAAATTGACAGAGTACTTCGAACCAAAACAAAATAAGACATATGAACGACACATGTTGCGCTTAATGAAGCAAGAATAATCTGAAAGTATTGCTACATTCGCGATTAGATTGGATATACAAGCTGCGCGACGTAATTTTGGTGAAGATAGGGACAATCAAGTAAAATATCAAATTATTGTAGCATAGCGACCATCTACATTGCGCAACAAGAATCAAGAAGATGCCAGTCTAAAAGAAGTGCTCAATATTGGCAAAGTATTTAAGGCAGTTTCTAAGCAAGAACAAGTTTTTGGCGACAACAATAAATCAGAATCAACGGTGGAAATTGCTAAAATTGATACAAAGTCCAATTCAAATCGATATTTTCCGCTAAATCACGATAGACTAAACCACCAAAGCATGTTTTCATCTAATTATCGATTTGCAACTGGAAAGGGAACTGGTTGCCAAAGGTGTGGACTATGGGGTCACGATGCTATTGATGATAAGTGCCCGGCTAAAGGAAAAATATGCTACAAGTGCGGCGGACGTGATCATTTTGGTCGGAATTGTCGGTCAAAGAAACGCACGTTCAATGATCAATCCGGTCAGCAGTATCAGAAGAAAGTTCGAAATGAAGAACAGCGAACTGAGTCGAAAAAAGAGTCAATTAGGTTTATCTCGGAAGAGAAAGATGAATATGTATTTGGCATCACTGATTGTGGCAGCAAGTACGAGTTTCGGTGCAAAATTGGCGGAATTATTTCAAAAGGCGTCATTGATTCGGGATCAAAATACAATTTAATGGATCAGAGTACATGGGAATCATTAAAAGCTCAACACGTTCCAACGTAAGAATACGGAAAAGGTATTTAAGGCTTATGGCGGCCATACACCCGAAATAGTTGGAGTTTTTGAAGCTCAAATTGAGTTTAGTGAGCGGAAGAAAAATTCGGAATTCTACGTAATAAAGGGCAAAGGACGCTTATTGATTGGACGAGATACCGCTGAGTCACTTGGAATATTAACAATAAACTGTGAAGTGAACAATGTTGATGAAACTGCTACTTCTGGAACGCCATTGAGTAAAATACAAGATGTTGTCGTAGAAATTCTCATTAAAAGATTCGTTAAGCCAGTAATACAACCATACAGAAGAGTACCAGTAGCACTTGAAGCTGCGGTTGATAATAAAATTGACGAATTGTTATCTCATGATATTATTGAAAGAGTGCATAAGCCTTCAAAATGGATTTCTCCTGTAGTTGCGGTTCCAAAGGAAAATGATGTTCGAATTTGTATTAATATGCGTAGAACGAATGAAGCAGTCGAACGAGAGAATCATCTACTTCCAACAATAGAAGACTTTTTGCCACATATTGGAAAAGGAATTTTTTTTTCAAAGTTGGATGTAAAGAATGCTTTTCATCAGGTTGTATAAGTTAACAATTGTATTCAGACGTTTTATTAACTTTAATTTGTTTTATTATAAAATTTTGGAAATCAATAAAAAAAATAATAATGGTTATTTTTAATTTAATGGTTTTTATCATAGGTGGAAATATCGAAAGAATCTAGAGAGATTACAACATTTATAACACGAAAAGGATTATTTCGATACAAAAGGCTAATGTTTGGAATATCGTGTGCTCCAGAATTATTTCAGAAAATAATGGAAAGAATTCTTTGTGGGTGTGAGGGATGTTTTAACTTTATAGGGTATATGGGTCTACAAAAGAAGAACACAATATACTATTGAAGAAAGTGCTGAATTCTTTAAAAGAGAACAATGTTTTAATAAATCAAGACAAATGCATGTATGGAGTAACAGAATTGCAATTTCTTTGTCATTACTTTTCAGCGGTATAAAGCCAGATAGAGAAAAATTAAAGACAAAAAAATCGTTTAGATGTCCGAAACCAGTGGAGGAAGTTCGAAGTTTCCTTGGATTAGTTAATTATGTAGGTAAATTTGTTCCATTTGTTGTTGGGATATTTGCAGACTGAAGCTTTTGAAAAATTAAAAGATATGATGTCGGATGTATTAAAGTTGGGATACTATGATGTTTGTGACAAAACTCAACTCATTGCAGACGCTAGTTCGGTTGGTTTAGGCGCAGTTTTAATTCAGGTCAATGCTGAAGGACCACGAATCATATCATATGCTAGCAAGAGTTTATCTGATGTTGAAAAAAGATATGCTCAAACCGAAAAGGAAGCATTGGCATTAGTATGTGCTGTGGAAAGATTTCATTATTACCTCTTTGGACGGTCATTTGAATTAATAACAGATTACAATTCGAAGCCATGTGCTCGAATTGAACGTTGGGTATTGCGTTTACAATCAGTACTTTACAAGCCTGGGAAAACAAATATTGCAGATCCACTATCTAGATTGGCAGTTGAAACAAATGCATATACGTTTGATGAGGACGCTGAACATTATGTGAATTGGGTAGTAACCACTGCAACACCAGTAGCTGTAAAATTGTATGAAATACAAAATATATCTTCAAACGACAATGAGATAAAAGCAGTAAAGATCGGTATTTATGAAAACAAATGGTCTGAGATATCAGCACATTACAAACTATTTAAAGAAGAGTTATATATGGCTGGCGAGATACTTCTACGTGGAAATCGTATTGTAATTCCAGAAAGTTTACGTTGGCAAGTACTCAAATTAGCGCATGAAGGTCATCCTGGCATGACAGTAATGAATAGACGATTACGATCTAAGGAATGGTGGCCTAAAATTGATCAACATGCGGAGCAGTATATAAAGAAATGTTTAGGATGCACGTTAGTATCAGAACCGGCACCTCCTGAACCAATGAAGCGTAAAGAATTACCATCAGGTCCCTGGCAACATTTGGCAATTGATTTTTTGGGACCGTTACCATCGGGTCATAATCTCTGTGTTGTTGTAGATTACTACAGCCGATATATTGAAGTCGAAATTATAAAGAAAATTGACTCCAAAGAAACAATTCAAAGATTGAAAGTTATGTTCGCACAATTCGGGTTGCCGTTATCTATTACTGCTAACAACGGTCGTCAATTCATCAGTGAAGAATTCAAAAGTTTTTGTAATGTAAACAATCAAATTAATAAATATTACACCTTATTGGCCACAAATGAATGGAGAAGTCGAGCGTCAAAATCGATCGTTACTTAAAAGATTGATAATATCACAGAATACAAAAGGAAATTGGTTAGATGATTTACAAACGTATTTGCTCATGTACAGATCTGCACAACATTCAACAACATTAAAGACGCCTGCAGAACTTTTATTTGGAAGAAATATCCGTGACAAATTACCAGGTGTAGACAGACCCATAGAAAAAGATGAAGAATTAGTAGAACGTGATAAAGAAAAGAAAGAAAAAGAGAAAGAGTATGGGGATGCAAGGAGACATGCAAAAGAAAATAATATTGAAGTTGGTGATAAATTTCTTATCAAACGCAATATATCTACAAACAAATTGGCATCATCGTTCACACCAGATAAACATAAAGTTATCGAAAAGAGAGGAGCTGAGGTAGTCGTTGAATCGGAATCTGGAAAAAGATATCGGCGTCACATAAGTCATGTAAAAAAAATTAGACAAACCGATTTTACTGATGCAGAAGAGCCAATAGCAACGCGACCACACTTTCATTAATCAAAATAAATTATTAACAGAGCTATTTCGTTTATTATATATTTTTGTTATAAATGAGACAAATGATGTAGTATCCTGCAGTATTTGAGATACTATTAAAATTATAATATAAAGTATGTTAAAAATAATCTATCAAATAAACGTTCAATTGAGAGCAAACGAGTAAGTGAACTAACGTGTTTCTACAGTACCCATCATTTTTTTATTTCCTTTTTTTAAATTTTAATTCCCTTTTTTTATCTCTTTTTATTTTTTTTTTATCTTCTTCAAAAATAAAATACCCGTTATATTTCCCCATCTATATATCTCTATATCTCTATATATATATATATATATATATATATATATATATATATATATATATATATATATATATATATATATTATAAGGTTGATTCAAAATTGGATCGAATTTTCATTGAACTTAGCGTCCTTTTAATTTCAAATTATGTTCTTATTTCCATATACCACTATGTCATCTAAATAAACAAAACAGTTAATACCCTGTAAACCTGTTAGTATTCTTTGAAAAGTGGTACTTCATGTTTTAATATCGGAGTGAATGTTAATTCATCTCCTTCCAAATGAAAAACGTCATGATATGACAAGCAAATATTTTGCAAAGATGAAACTTTCTCTATATTCAATGATTCGTCGATTTTTACATTCTTTAATAATCTACCAGTTCTATTTTTTATATTAACCGCGTTTATAGTATTTATTGTGAAACTCTCTTTTGTTGCTTCTTTATATTTGTTAAAATTTGAAAATAGTGGCTTGAAATTGCTATCAATGGTAATTTCTTTATCTGTAGCATTTAAAATTGATGCATATACTCTATTCCTTCTAATATTTGTTAAATTCCGTCCCAAATATACTCCCAACTTAATTTCCTGTTTATGGAACAAAACGATAGGAATTCTTGTTTTTAGCGACAATGATACAAACATGGCCGTTCTGGGCTGAACCCTGACTTGCTGATTAAAATTAATATTTTCTATGTTTTGTAATGATTTTAAAGGAAATTTAACAATGTGATTTTTGTCTTCATCACAAAATTTTAATTTTTTATTCAACGTTTTTATTATTGATCTGTTCCAGAGATTGTCACGCCCGACTATTATATCTGCTGGCATCCCTTGTTCAAGTGACACTACGTGTAGCGTTAAACTCAGGTTTTCTATACTTGTGTGCTGAATTTTACTGAATTTTTTTTTAAATATTTTTTAAAGTTGGTTTATAAAATATTTGATTAAAATGCATGTAGCGATATACAATTTCATACTGAAATATTGTGAGTGCAAAAACATACGCATTATGTGTATTTGACTCAGCAGGCCTAATAGCGTTAAATAAAATGTTTTACACATCCGCCTTTAACGAATGCTCCTGAGCAACTGAACTGAAATTTTTGAAAATTTTGACACACAAAAAACGAAATTGGGAAATGTACTGCATATTTCGTGAAGTATTATTGTGTTTTTAATTATGTTTCAATTGAGAAAATTACAAATGAAATTGAGATATTTCATTTTAAATTCAGATTATTCCAAATAATATTGCAAAAATTCCAAATAAAATTAAGATTTTTCCATTCAAAATTGAAAAAATTCCAAATAGAATCGAGATTTTTAAATTTCAAATTGAAAAATTCTAAAGTGAATTGATATTAAGAAATTAGCAAAAGATATTCAGATTTTCCTAATGAAATTTGTAACAAATAAAATGGAAATAACAAAAAATTAATTATTTATATATTTTTCAAACGCCGACCGTTCATACATAAATCGTTTGATTACGAGGAACATAGCTGGGAACCGGTTTAGATACTGTATTCGGAATCGCAACAAATTTAATTATTATATATATATTTTTCACACGCCGACGGTTCATGCATAAATCGTTTGATTACGAGGAACATAGCTGGGTACCGGTTTAGATATTGTATTCGGAATCGGAACAAATTTAAAATGTATTTATGTGTGGCACAGGAATAAGAATCCTAATAATTTGTTTATGCTGGAACCGGAACCTGAATCATTTGCAATTTTCTCAATTTCAATTGTTATAAATTACTCTATCGACACACTTTTTAACACAAATTTCGTGGGCAAATTCTGAGTACACAGCAAGAATTAGGCGAACGAAATCTACCTGAAATGATAGGTTTCATTCTATAATAAAATCCTTGTAGAACAGTGTAATCATCTGAATAATTACGAATTTTTTCCTATTTGTATAGTTTTGGAATATTGCAACTATTCTAATATAAAATATTCTTAAATTCGGTTTGATTTTACGACAACGACAATTTCAGATTAGAAGTGTTCTTACTATTTTTAATACCTTTATAATTAAATGCTTCATATTGATAAATTTAACGTTATGTTTAATACAATTTTTTAATTTTGAATGTGCGCCTACGTCGGCAGATGAACAAGTTTCAATTTTCTTCGATTTTCCAGATTTTCCTTCGAGGTTTTCCGAATTTTATTTTTCCTAAACCACTCTTGTATTGAGACGAACGAAATAAATAAAAAATCAGGCATTTGCATGCACGCGTGCATTTGAGCTTTTTTGTGTTGTATACGTATACATAGAGCTGTCACAACGAAAGCGCGTCAGTCTCTGTTGAGCTGTCATGCAAGCATAACCGCTGCTCTATTATTTACTTTTTTTTTGCACACTATAAAAATATTTAATTAAATATTTACATCTTTTTTTTATTTTGTTTTTTATAATTAACCTTTTTTTAATTATATTTTAAGTTAAATTTAAATAACATGTTTTTAATTGTGTGGAAATACAAATATTTATTCACTAAGATTTTTTTTATAAAGCAGAATGTAGTTTGTGGTCGTACGGAAGTTGTATGTAAAAAATGTTGTGTTGAGAGGCATTATAATGCGCTTCATAAAAAAAAAACCAATTTAAATGAAAGGAAAGAATTGCTTTCAATATTGAAACAATCAATTTTAGAAATGATGAATGCGCGCCAATTATAGAAAATTGAAAATTTCAATTCGACCAATGCATTCACTGTGCATATATATGTGGTATAACATACAAAACACAAAAAAAGCACATAATAAAAGTCATCCAATTTTGCGACATAAAAGATACGATCACTATACACGGTTTTGGAAGTTTAACTATTTTGATTTTTTTTTATTTCATGCACAGAGCATATACAAAATATTTGTTATATGCAGATCATATTATTTTTTTATTAATAATAAAAAACTAAGACTACAACTAAAACTAACACGAGCACAGTTAAAATAAAAGGAAAAAACATGAGTTTTATCTAGCAGAAATTAAAAAAACATGATCCAAAATGGTTCAAATATTCTTATGGTTTTTCCTGTTCTTTCAGGTACAAGTGAAAATATGCAAGACATTCATAAAAATTGCCTGTTACACTGACTTCCAATAAAAACATTATATTGCTATCAGTTATTATATTAAATACCTATTTAACAAATATTTTAAAATACATTGATAACACTAATTAATACACTTTTACTACTTATTCGTTTTTACGCACACCAGAGCAAGGAAGCCGGGATTCGTACCCTGGTGGCTCTAGATGATCAGGGAGGTGAGTTCACTTTTACACAATTAAACAATATATCACAAATAATTTATTTATACACGATCGAAATCGCTACATATGTAAAATTATTTATATGTTTTTATACCAATTTTATACAGATTTATGTGGAAAAGAGATACTAAATATAATTTTTATGTGTATTAAACTGACAAATATTATATGAATTTTACAAGTAGAAATATTATACTAAATACATAATAAAAAAGATGGAAACTATATTTGGCAATTGCATTAAAAATGTAAGATTTCATGAGTAAAAAGAAGTTCGCTTTGACAGGCGAGAAAAACATACATACACATATATTATTAAATTAAGTAGTAATTATATTTAATTATTTAAATTGTAAATTTTTTTATATAATAATATTCATATACATATCGCACGCCTAGCCTGAAATACTTTCAAACCAAAGTCGTGGGACACCATACATTTTTTTAAAATATGTCGGACATCCCTCTGATTTTAGAACCAAAATAAAATCAATATTTGTTTGATTATAACTTTAAGTTCATTTTTTTTTTTTGCTAAAATGGAACACGAAAATATGCGTACATTGTACGAATGAACTTTCGTAAAATTACGAAATATGTTTATGTTTGAATATGTATATTTTACGAAAATAATCCACAAAATAATTCGTACGTCTGACGAAAAATGAACTTACATACTCTGTTCCTCACATCCCGCTCTCATACTCTTACATATAAATTGTCTGCTTGTAATAAATGGACTTTTTTGATATGTAATGGTCGATTCCAGAATTGTTAAACAATGCATTCTTTTGGGAATGCATTCACCTAAAAAATGGAAAAGAATGGGTATTCAAAATGAATGCATTCATTTTTGTCAAAAGAATGGGAATTCAAACGCTTGTATTCCCATTCAGAATGTCTTTAAAATGAATGCATCCACAAAAGAATGCATTCATTTCGGTCTGAATTCTTTTTTGACAAGAAAAATTAGTCATAAAAATTAAGGTTACAATATTAAAGTGTTAAAAGCCCGCATTTCGGGAATGTTTGTTGTTATTGACAAATTATGAGAGTATATTTTATAAAAATTAAAATATATACATATATAGAATATACATACATGGAATATACTGGCATTTATAAAAAAATTAAATGAATTTATGGGTAGTACTTATTAATCTAAAATTTTGCTTACTATATTTACAATTTTGAAAATAAAGCTAAATTTGAATAACATATCTACTGTTTCGTTTTTTTTTATTTTTTTGACTTACGAAAAATAATTAGGAAATTTTAATTATTATTTAATTTTGATTGTCAATAAAAAATAAAAAGTATGCATTTTTAAAAATAGTTCTTACCAAATTCATAAAGAAGAACACTACACTTACGTTTTCCCAGCATTGTTCACATATTTTGGTCTTTGCAACAATTGGTCTTTGCGTTTCCTGGGATTGTCATCAAAATTTTCGGTGCATGTCAACAATACTGATTGCTATACGCAATTCGGGTGCACTCTATTCGAGCACTTGAGAAATCATAAGTCTGTACTTTTCGTTGCGCGTAGCAATTAGTGATGTAAATACTACATATATTCATATCGGTACTAAAATCGCTACAGATGATAATTTCAAAACCGAATTTTCAAGTATTTAGTTCTTATGTTAATTTTAAACTACAAATGTAAATAAAACACACATATTTAAATATAGCCTAAGTAGCTCAGTGGTTAGTGCGTTGGACTGCGAGCCGAAAGGTCCCTGGTTCACGCCTGGACTGGGGCCTACCACTTTGGGACCTACCAATTTGAGTACAAATATAACACGCACAGCTCAAAATGGTGAGAGAGCTCGGCCGAAGTTCTATACAGGACTGTAGCGCCAAACTATTATTATTATTATCCTATCTATATATATAAAACTCTTGGTCCGTCTCTCAGTCTGTCGGTCTGTCTGTCTGTCTGTTTGTTCCAGCATCACGTCTAAACCGCTAAACCGATTTAACTGAAATTTTGCACCAGGATATTATAGAGTCCGGAGGGTGTCATAGGCTATATATGGGCGGGATTGGACAAAAGGACGTGGCACCTCCCATACAACCTAAACTTTCAAAACGACATAACTCGGCACATACACAAGCAAAGAAGATGAAACAAAAAACTCAAAAATATACAAAAGCAACCGCACCACATTAAAACTCACCATAATGAAACTCACCATAATTAAACTCACCACACTAAACCTCACCACACTAAAACTCACCACACTAAAACTCACCACACTAAAACTCACCACAATAAAATTCACCACACTGAAACTCACCACAATAAAATTCACCACACTAAAACTCACCACACTAAAACTCACCACACTAAAACTTACCACACTATAACTCACCACAACAAAATTCACCTCATCTAAACTCACCACACTTCAACTCACCACATTAAAATTCTTCGGAGAAGAATTCTACGGAAAGAATTCTACCGGGAACAATTCTACGTTCTATGGAGAAGAATTTTACGGGGCAGTCTGAGCAAAAATAGTCTTTGAGAAAAGTTGTTTTGGCGGAGATTTATTATTTGGTTTCTACATTTATAAAACCAATAAAAAAACATCCATAGCCAAGCACGGGCCCCTGATATAAATACTAAAAATGTTTTTTATATTAATAAAATAGCTTCATATCTTTTAATTCACAAAATCTTGGCACAAGTCGTGCACGGGTCCAGCTAGTTAATATAATAAATCTGTTTGTTCCTTTGTACGTTTGTTCCGCTACTCCGTCTAAACGGCTGATCCTATTTTCTTGAAATTTTTACCACAGATGCGGTATGGTCTGGAAGGAATGATAGGCTATATATGGGCGGGATTGGACAAAGAGGCGTGACACCTCCCATACAACCTAAACTTTCAAAACGATATAACTCGGCACTTTCACCAGCTACGAACATGAAACAAAAAACTCAAATACAAAAAAAAAATGTAAAAACAAAAAAGCAAAAGCACAAAACAAAACAAAAGCAATAATACAAAAGCAGAACCAATCACATAAAACACAATCCAAACTAAATGAAAAACAAAACAAAAGGAAAGAAAAAGAAAAACAAACTCACCACACTAAAACTAACCAAACTAAAACTTACCACACTAAAATTCATCCTTAAATTTACCACACTAAAACCCACCACACTATAATTCACCACATTAAAACTCAGCACACTAAAATTCACCACACTAAAACTCACCACACTTACACTCACCACACCAAAACTCACGACACTAAAACTCACCACACTAAAACTCACCCCACTAAGACTCACCACACAAAAACTCACCACACTAAAACTCACCACACTCAAATGTCGCCACACTAGAACTCACTCACTAGAACTCACCGCACTAAAATTCATCACACTAAAACTCACCACACTTAAACTCACCACACTAAAACTCACCACACTAAAATTTCACCACATTAAAATTTACCACACTAAAACTTACCACATTAAAATTCACCGCACTAAAATTCAACACACTAAAATCCACCACACTATAATTAACCACACTAAAACTCACCACACTAAAGTTCACTACACTAAAACTCACCACAATAAAATTCACTACACTAAAACTCACCACAATAAAATTCATCACATTAAAATTCATCACACTAAAATTCACCACACTAAAACTCGCCACACTAAAACACACCACATTAAAATTCACCACACTAAAACCCACCACACTATAATTCACCACACTAAAACTCACTACACTAAAAATCACCACACTTAAACTCACCGCACTAAAATTCACCACACTAAAACTCACCACACTAAAATTCACCACACATTAAAACCCACCATTCTAAAACTTCTACTGGGAAAAACTCTACGGGGAAGAATTCTACGGGAAAGAATTCTACCGGGAACAATTCTGAGAAAGAATTGTCTTTGAGAAAAGTTGTTTTGGCGGAGAATTATTATTTGGTTACCACATTTATAAAACCAATAAAAAAAACTTTAACAACTAAGCACGGGCCCTTCATATAAATAATAAAATGTTTTTTATATTAATAAAATCGCTCCATATCTTTGAATTCAGAAAATCTTGGCACGAGTCGTGCACGGGTCCAGCTAGTATTTAAATATGCCAGGCCAATTGAATGTGCATAAACTGACAAAAATATAATAAAATGGACACGGTGATGTTAAATGTCACGTGATGTCGTGAAAAAATTCTAGTCACGTGAAATTTTTTATATATTTTATGCCCACTGTTTTTATAATTACAAAAGTTTGGAACTAAAGGGTTCCAGGCCAGCGTCCAGTAAATGTATTTGTTAATTTTGATATTTTTCGCATAATGAAGTATCGAATAGTTTCAAGAGTTTATCAAATTCTCACTTGAAATCAGATATCGTGTAGTCGATGACGCAATCACTTCACACATTTAGATCACTAGTAGCAATAGTCAGTCTGGCCGAAAACTTTATAGAAACGCAATCCTCAAAGTTTTGCGAACAATGTTGGGAAAAGATAAGTTTGTACTTTTCGCCTTTATGAATTAGAAAAGTTACTTACTTACTTACTTATTTGTCCATTACAACCGATGATGGGTTTTGGCAACAACAATAAATGCGTCGTTTCTGCATTGCGCGCGCTGGCGCCAGTTTTGCATTCCAAGTGTTGTCAGGTTGTCTCGCACTTGGTCGCTCCACCGGAGAATCGCCCGGCCTCTCCTACGTTAACCACCACTGGGTACAGAATTGAACACCTTTTTTGCTCGAGCGCTTTCATCCATACGTTCGACATGTACAAGCCAGCGTAGGCGCTGGAATCTAATACGACTATGTTAATGTCGGCGTAGAGCTCATAGAGTTCGTCGTTCCATCTAATTCTGTACTCGTTTTCAACGCATATCGGGCCATAGATTAGTTAGGTCACATGGCCATAGTTAGGTCACATGGGTAAGTTCTGTCACATGGGGTGGACTTTTATAGTCGGTCGGGCCAGACTATGGAATACCCTACACTTTTGGTGGATAAAATGTCCACTGCAAACAAACGGTAAAAAATGAAGCAAGACAGCAAGACATACGGACATGGCTAAACAGACTCGGGTAGTGATGCTGATCAAGAATATATATACTTTTCCATACCGAACACGCCTCCTAAGGGGCGTTACAATATATGCACAAAGTTAATATACTCTGTATCTCATAGGTGTAGGGTATAAAAATTGCAAAGGTAATGCATACAAAACTGTAAATCACTATGTATTTTTATGAATAGGATTTATTAATTTTACAAATTTTATATTAATCATAACTGGCGAAATTATTAATATTTATTCAAAACTTGTATTTCATCTTGCATATTAATTTGCATAATGCGCTATTCACACCAGTTGTGAAAACCCACGGCGTAACTGCAGTCTATAGAATACATACGTGAGTGAATAAAGTGAAAAATGTGTCATTTGAAAATAAATATGAATTTATACAAACAAATAAGTTGAAGTGATGTATTACTCCACTGATTTTTTTTTACGCATGACTTATGAATATATTGTACATAAAGCATGAGTAAACATTAGCATGATTTTATTTAATTATTCATAATAATAGATCTTTACTATGAACATAATAATAATAATAGTTTGGCGCTGCAGTTCTGTATAAAACTTCCGCCGAGCTCTCTCACCATTTTGAGCTGTGCGTGTTATATTTGTACTCAAAGTGGTGGGACCTACAGTTTATTGCCGAATCCGAACGGCGGGTGAGAGCTTTTCATAGGCAATTGTTTTACTCTCGTAGGTTTGCCATTTACTGACGAGAGGTAGCGCGGTATAGAAAAATGTTTCTATGAAAGATGTTGTTAGCACCAGTCCAGACTTGAACCGGGGACCTTTCGGCTCGCAGTCCAACGCACTAACCACTGAGCTACCGCGGCTACATGAACATATATCCTATCCTATTAATATAATAAATCTGAATGTTGGTTGGTTTGTTTGTTTGTTCCACATCTCCGTCTAAACGGCTCATCCTATTTTCATAAAATTTTTACCACAGATGCGGTATGGTATGGAAGGAATGTAGGATATATATGGGCGGGATTGGACAAAGGGGCATGGTACATCCCATACAACATAAACTTTCAAAACGATATAACTTGGCACTTATACCAGCTACCAACATGAAACAAAAAATTCAAATACAAAAAAAAAATTAAAAACAAAAAAGCAAAAGCACAAAACAAAACAAAAGCAAAATACAAAAACAAAAGCAATCACGTTTGTTCCGCTTCTCCGTCTAAACGGCTAATCCGATTTTCTTCAAATTTTGACCACAGATGCGGTATGGTCTGGGAGGAATGATAGGCTATATATGGGCGGGATTGGGCAAAGAGGCGTGGCACCTACCATAACACCTAAACTTACAATACGATATAACTCGGCACTTTCACCAGCTACGAACATGAAACAAAAAACTCATATACAAAAAAAAAAAATAAAAGCAAAGAAGCAAATAAGCACAAAACAAATCAAAATCAAAAATACAAAAACAAAACCAATCACATAAAACTACAATCCAAACTAATGGAAAAACAAAAAAAAGGAAAGAAAAATAAAAACAAATCCACCACACTAAAACTCACCACACTAAAATTCACCACACTAAAACTCACCACACTAAAATTCACCACACTAAAAACTCACCACACTAAAATTCACCGCACTAAAACTCACCACACTTAAACTCACCGCACCAAAACTCACCACACTAAAACTCACCACACTAAAATTCACCACTCTTAAACTCACCTCACTAAAATTTCACCACACTTAAATTCATCACACTAAAATTCACCACACTAAAACCCGAAAAACTATAATACATCACACTAAAACTCACCACACCAAAATTTCTCCACACTTAAACTCACCACACCAATACTCACCACTCTAAAACTCACCACTAAAACTCACCACACTAAAACTCACCACACTAAAACTCACCACACTAAAACTCACTACACTTAAACTCACCACACCAAAACTCACCACACTAAAACTCACCACACTAAAATTCACCACACTTAAACCCATCACAGTATAATTCACCATTTTAAAACTCACCACTCTAAAATTCACTAAAACTAACCACACTAAAATTCACCACACTAAAAATCACCACACTATAATTCACCACACTAAAACTCACCACACTAAAACTCAACACACGAAAATTCAGCACACTAAAATTAACCACACCTAAACTCACCACACTAAAATTTCACAACACTAAAACTCAACACACTAAAACTCACTACACTAAAATTTTACCACATTAAAACTCACCACACTAAAACTCGCCACACTAAAATTCACCACACTAAAACCACACTAAAACTCACTACAATTAAACTCATCACTCCAAAATTCACCACACATAAACTCACCACACCGAAACCCACCACATTAAAACCCACCACACTAAAACTTCTACTGGGAAAAACTCTACGGGGAAGAATTCTACGGGAAAGGATTCTACCGGGAACAATTCTACCAGGAAGAATTCTACGGGGAAATTCTACGGAAAAGCGTTCTATGTGGAAGAATTTTTCGGGGAAGATTTCTACTCGGAATAATTCTACTGGGAAGCGAAGTAGAATTATTTGCGAAAAGTTGTTTTGGCGGAGAATTATTATTTGGTTACCACATTTATAAAATCAATAAAAAACTTCAACAGCTAAGCACGGGCCCCTCATATATGAGGGCACGGGCCCC
This sequence comes from Dryomyza anilis, assembly GCA_951804985.1. Taxonomy (NCBI): domain Eukaryota; kingdom Metazoa; phylum Arthropoda; class Insecta; order Diptera; family Dryomyzidae; genus Dryomyza; species Dryomyza anilis. Next base: position 44,765,705 of record OX638132.1, on the reverse strand, counting down.
TCATATAAATGCTTTTTATATTAATAAAATCGCTCCATATCTTTGAATGCACAAAATCTTGGCACGAGTCGTGCACGGTTCCAGCTAGTAATGAATAAAATCCAAATCATTATGCGTATAATACATGATTTATGAGAATGGTTTCCTAACATCAATTCATTTAAAGGTTTTATTTCCACTTCTAATGCTACCATGAGTTGTTTTAAAAATCAATTCAAATTTAGTAAATTTTTGAAATATTCGACCAAAACTTTATATAATATAAAAATATTATGGACTTACATTTCAAATGGAAATAAAACCCTTAAACGAAATAATCCAGAAAACACGAAAATACCATGGGAAAAACGTATATTTATATGTTAGCGTACTTTAAGAATATATAGGATTTGTGCAGCATTGAAGTTGAATTTCGTACGGTGTTATCATTATTCACAAATTCAGTTTCAAAGGAATTAAAAAATATAAATGTATGACCATATAGGTCCGTCAACACATGTACATTTGGGCGAATCGTAATTTGTTCCCAAAGTTGTAACAGGGCTCAAAAGTTACATTGTGCTGCTAGAGTTAACCACAAAAAATTCGAAAAAAATAATGTCCTGTGTTCGCGATTTGCAAATTAAGTTAAAAAAACACTTTAAATTTAAATTTTTTTTTGGTCGAAAGTGGCTCAAAAAAGTGCTATAAAATCGTAATTTTCTTTGGTTAAACCGTTCTAAAACCAGCATGGATGGTTATAAATACATAATAAAGTTTTCACCATATGAACAAGTATCCGAAAGCGAAAAAAATGATATGTTCAGTGAAAAGATAAGAATAAGTATCATTATCACATATATGTACCTATATGAAGAAAACAATTAATATTGATTCAATTATAGATGGATTTGGTTGTTTAAGGCATATGCAATATCATTTGCTTTAACTCGCCTTTTACAATTAAATACCTATTAAAATGTGTATTATATAATAAAATATTATAATAATAATAATATAATAGTTTGGCGTTACAGTCCTGTATAGAACTTCGGCCGAGCTCTCTCACCATTTTGAGCTGTGCGTGTTATATTTGTACTCAAAGTTGTGGGACCTACAGTTTATTGCCGAATCCGAACGGCGGGTGAGAGCTTTTTCATAGGCAATGGTTTTACTCTCGTAGGTTTGCCATTTACTGACGAGAGGTAGCGCGGTATAGAAAAATGTTTCTATGAAAAGATGTTATTAGCCCCAGTCCAGGCTAGAACCGGGGACCTTTCGACTCGCAGTCCAACGCACTAACCACTGAGCTACCGCGGCTACTATAAAATATTATAACTTATATATAATTTTTGATTTCAATTTTTAAAATTATTGCCCGCCCCTAGTTCAAGCTGAAGCTACGTTCCTGTTTGTAGTAGTTTCGAAAACTATTCCGTATTCTCATAAATACTTGCAGATATACAAAATTTCAGACGTGCGCACGCTTTTAAAAATTAAACAATTGGACAAATGCGCAGCATTAATAATATTTGCTCATGTAATAACTAACACATTGTTAAATTAAAAAAAGTCGTTCTTTAAAAAAAATTTAATTTACTAATTTAATTTTTTTTTCAACTATTTCTAAGCATCAAAATGCTGGTAAGTTTTGTTGTAATTTTCCGCGCACAGCTCCATTTTTTAAACTGTTTTTCTCTGATAACTTCAAACTGAAAACTTTCAATTACACAAGTTTTCTGCAGTGACGCATATTGGGAAAAAGATAAATTTTTTGGACTATATACTTGAAATTTTGATATTACCTTCAGAATTTTTTTTTCTCTACCAGGGGCTGATACCCTACAGCTGGATGTTAAGAATTTTGAGGAATTGCGCTGTGTAAAAACTAACATATCAATGGATTGTTGAAGCCAGTCAAAAATAAAAATACACGTCTATCATCATTTTGAAAATTGGAGCGTAAAAACTTGTTTATAGTTAGTTTAAGTGGGTAAAACATTAAATGAAATCATATGAAAAAACTTGTGTAACTCAATATATTATTTAAATTTTTATTATCAAAGACTTGTAATCAAATACTATATATATTTTTTATAGATAACATTGGCCCATTAACGACCCATTTAATATTGTTTGACATTTTCTTTAAAAAATATTAGACAAATCATCTTAAACGAGGTTTAAAAGTGTTAAAATGTCATACGAAGAAATGGCTGACAATTTTGCTTGGGTTCTCCAAACACAATTAGCATATAAAAGTTAATAGAGATAAGTAAAAAAAAAATATTTTTTTCATATATATACTGCTTGTGGAGATATATTAAAATCAAAATAACTTAATTAGTTGCAAACTGAACTGAAATAGAACTGAAATACTTTTTTACCTTAAATTCTTTGCATTAATTTTCTTAACATAACTACTAAAAACTATCGGATTCCAATAAAAAATGGCGATTCTGACAGCAATGACAATTACATTTTTTTGGAAAAGACAAATTCGATCAAAATAAACACACTGATGACCATGACCGTAAGCCCCTGAGTCAAATAACTTGTAAAACTAATTTTCTACATAATTAATGTGACTAAATTACGAAAACGAAGAAAAATGTTTAAATTACAAAATTTTTAGTTACCTCCTATCAGGCCCGTACGCAGGATTTGCTCGTAGGGGGGTTTTAACTAACTTCTTAATAGAGGTGGTAGAGAGGTAGGTCTCTGTTTGGAAAATATCATGCCATTATTTCAGAAAATCGGTATCTGACGAGACCTAAACTAGGTAAGATATCTGGTGTACGATCTTCTTATAAAGGAGTTTTCTTTAAGAACTTTTGAAGGGTCATTAGGTCTCGGTTGGTCCATTTTTCATAGCCTTGTTTCACATAACATTGCCTTGAAGGGTTTGAGCAAATTGGTTTAATTGTAATAAAAACAGTATTGCTTTAATGAAAATATGTATAATATTTTTGACAATTAAACATATACAAGAACTAACAATAAATTGAAACAGGTTTTGAAAAATATTTGAAAGTTATGAAATTAAATTTGTACTCACATTTCATACAAATATTTTCATTATATTGGTATAGTAATACTAACAGAAAAGCGCCGCAAGCGAACTTTTTTGTAATGTTTTGCGAAAATGTATCCATTCAACTTCAAAATTCATATTATATATACCAATTTATTTGTTAATGGATATTTATATTTTTTTTATTGCAAAACACTTTTTTTTTAATAAATAAGGGTGTTTTTGAAATATGAAAACAAACAAATTCAAATTTCAGCAGTACTATTTCAGAATATGATATAAAATTTCAGCTTCCCAGATGATGTAGTTTAAGAAATTTTGTGTTTTAAATTTGAAAAATATGTATAAATATCGCAAACATCGTGTTAATTAATTGAACATAACTTAAGCAATAGTGAAGCAAAATAAAACATCGAAGTCTCATTTAAAAGATAATAAAATTGCCAAAATTTTAATTTTCAAAAGGATTTATCTCAAAAAGCAATGGCGAATGTCGACTTAAAAATTAAAATCAGCTTTTTGACATTTTATTATTTATGAAAAATGTCTAAAAAGTAGACTTTAATTTTAAACTTGACTTTAAATTGTATTTGAATTAGGTTATGTTAGGTTTTGAGGTGTCGGCTATTGTTATGTTTTCGACCACTTAGACCAGAGTTGATCCATTGTGTTCCCTCTATATCAGGCATGTCAAACTCATACGGCATGACGGGCCGCATTGGCAATTCAAAAGATGAGGCGGGCCGCATTTGTGTACCATAAGAAAAAAAATCTCCCATTTTAAAAAATAAAATGTTAAGATTATGAAATTTTCCATTGATATAATATATTTAGTGCGATTTTTGTCTGTTTGAAATATATCCAAAAAATGTCCGAACTTCTTTGATCCTGACAAAAATTTTGTCTGAGGTATTGACAATGGAGTATATTTCAAACACTAGAGAAAATTTTATAAAGCAGACACCTGACAATCATCCAAAATTGTTGCAACTTTTTATGTCGGCAAAATCGTACGATATCTAATTAGATCTTGTGCCAATATCGAAGGCCAAATCGTACTAAAACTGCAAAAATAGTTCAAAGCGACATATCTCAGTTTTTTTTTTTCGAAACGATAATAAAAACTATTCTGGATTAATATTGAAACAAATAGTTCAAATATATCGATATTTGTTGAAAAAACATTGTCATATCGATGTGGAAAAATGTTTAAATATCCCAAAATAAAACTTTCCGAAATTTTAAAAATTAGCAACAAGATTGGATTTTTGTTATGCAAGTTAGTTCGAGAAAACTTCAAAGCATAAATCACATGTCAGACTGGTAACCAATTTTTTTAAATTTGCAGTTCAAACAATACTTAAACTATTGAAAAAGTTTGTTTTTTAAAGTACCGTATATAAATTTGATATTTGAATAAATTTGAAAAAATTTAAATTGCAAGGACAATGACCATTGATTGGATGTTTGGTTTAAGGAGTTATGACGAAGTTTGTATTATTATCCTTAAAAGCAGGTTTGCAGCATTCTTCGGCCAACAGTTTTTTTTCTACAACCACAAAAAGTGATTACTGATAATTTTTTGAAACTTTGTATCTCTGAAGAAGGTGAATCTTGAACTCTGGTAGATTTGGTGTGGGATGTCTTTAATACAAAAAGTTTTACTTACTAAAAAATGTTAAAATGATTCCAATTCGAGTTTGTGCAAAGCAAGACTCTTGGTTAAAAACGTGTCGATATTTTTTTGATAAAAGTCCAAATTTTTGTTTCTTGATTTATTCTGATTGAGCCTTTATTTGATACTAGAGCTGATACCGAAAATGTTTTTTTCAAATAGGATCTAGTTTTTTTAAGTTTAAATTATTTTTCTTTCCTTTAATAGTCGAAACAAAAACAAATATGTAATTGGCTGTTGGCGGGGCGAGTGTTGGACATGCCTGTCTATACGGTGTCCTCTGGACGTGTTTCCATTTTCGTCCATCCAGATGCGCGGATGAATTTCATTATTTTTAGCGGATGTTTGTTCTTGATGTCGTCTATTTCCTGGAAGAAAAAAGAGCCTAGAATTTTGTTGTATTTGAAATGAAAATGCATATCATATTTTCACAATAAAAAAATGTGTGCGGCACATAAAGGGTGGAAAATTAATTATTTTTACAAATTCAAATGCGGATATTGTGGTCAAAGCAAATAATGCAAAAAAAAGGTAAATTAAATATTCTCTGATTTATGACAAACAAATTAACCGGTTTTCAGTTATAAGTAATCGATCATAACGTCAACAAAAAATTCCAAAAGTGGAAAAATAATATAACCGTTCTACATTGCATGCAATTATTGCAAGTATAGCATGTGTATCCCGGGAAACTGCTGGAAATATTACAATTCGGTTTCGAGAGACCAGTAAACGTAAATCAGGATTTATGAATCGTTCATTTGCGGCGAAAGTAATGTTTTAGATCTATGCCTAACAATCAATAAGAGATATGTCAAAAAAATTTAATATATTTCACATTTTCAAAATATAAAGATGAGATTTATAGCCCTATTCTAACGAGCAATGACAATCACCAATAAGCAATGACTAAAATGGGATAAGTGCCAAAGTGACAAAAAACAATGACAATTGTTATCAAATTTGTCACCACCTACATAGAAGATGACAAGGAGTTTATTCTTAAAAATGTGTTTTTTGACTAATTTTTAGTTATGTAGTTTAATGAATTGTACTATATCTTCACTTTGAGATTTTATGCAAATTTCAGATGAAAACTCTGTCTGATGTATTTGGAATTGAAAATTGTTTTACCCAATTGTAATTATATTTGCGACTTGCAGAAACCACCGAAACTCACTATTAAAATAATGCACGTGAAATATAATCGAATATTTAAATTTAAAAATTGTTTACATTTGAATTTTAATTTTTTGACAGTTAATATTGAGTTTCCACTGAGTGGAGTTTCAATTTGTCACGTTTAAAGTAGAATACAGTAACAATTATTTATAACAAACTTTGTCATGTAAATGCCAGAATACGGCTATTAAACTGAGATAATTTAAAGTTCCAAATAAAATCGGAGAAATGCATTAAAGATCGCAGTGACTGTTGAAACATTTTTTTAAAATCAATTTTATTTTATCGAACAATGTCTGAGTTGAATCATTCATTAACCTCAAGCCTATATATTTTTTTTATAATTTTTTATATATATATATATATATATATATATATATATATATATATATATATATATATATATATATTTATATATATATATATATATATATATATATATATATATATATATATATATATATATATTTATATATATATATATATATATATATATATATATATATATATATATATATGTATATATATATATATTTATATATATATATATATATATATATATATATACATATATATATATATATATATATATATATATATATATATATATATATATATATATATATATATATATTATATATATTATATATATATATATATATATATATATATATATATATATATATATATATATATACATATATATATATATATATATATATATATCCAACCGGTTTTCTCTCACCATTTTGAAAAAGACACTTTTACTATTTTGGTACCTCCACTTGAGGTTGGTTAAACTACAATCTTTTAAATTGCAACGAAAGGTATTAACAATACCTTCGTTGCAAGCTTTTCTTAAATTCTATTCTCACTATGTTCTAGTGATTTTTCACTTTCACTCAATTTTGTTGTACGTGACTTTTGAAGAAAGTCCGACTTGCAGTTTTTGGCTGACACCAATTGCGAAATATCAGAATTGTTGGGAATCGCTGCATTTCTTATTTTAACATAGACCCAAAATTATGCAATGGAAAATTGAATGCAAGCCTCTTGAAAGAGGTGTGGTCTAAGTAAAGCTTTAGTGCTTTGCCAAATTATTGTCAGCTTCTGTTAACTGAAACCTGAAAGAGGTGTGTTCTATGCAAAGCTTAGCGCTTTGCCAAATTATTATCATTGTTGCCAACGTGAAGCGTTGGGACAATGCTATGAACATGTTGCTGTACAACATGAGTACAACATGATATAAAAACATGATGCGCTCAACATATGTACAGCAACTTCCAAAACTGAATGAGTAGTGAAGAACCATAATAATAATAGTTTGGCGCTACAGTCCTGTATAGAACTTCGGCCGAGCTCTCTCACTATTTTGAGCTGTGCGTGTTATATTTGTACTCAAAGTGGTGGGAACTACAGTTTATTGCCGAATCCGAACGGCGGGTGAGAGCTTTTCATAGGCAATGGTTTTACTCTCCTAAGTTTGCCATTTTCTGACGAGAGGTAGCGCGGTATAGAAAAATGTTTCTATGAAAAGATGTTGTTAGCCCCAGTCCAGGCTTGAACCGGGGACCTTTCGGCTCGCAGTCCAACGCACTAACCACTGAGCTAGCGCGGCTACTATAAAGAAAAGAAAAATGTATGCGCTAATTCACAACATTCCTCCCCCCTTATGGAAAAAAAAATTATTATTAATATTAATATTAATATTAATATTAATGATAATTTTTTACAAAATGTCTTAAATATATTGTTGAAAATATAGAAATGATGTTTTCATAGAGTTAATATTAAGATTAAAATTATAATAAAATAATATGCTTATTTTAACATGGTGATAATATATATAACATGTTATTTTTTTTTTTTTTAATTATCTATAAAAATATGTTTGAATAATTAAATAAGATTTCAATAATAATAATGATAATAATATATATATATATATATATATATATATATATATATATATATATATATATATATATATCAAGGATTGAAACCGTAATCGAAACCGAAACCGATATCCATTTAAAACCTTTTCATTTTTAAAACCGAAACCGTAACCGAAACCGTTATACGAAAATCTGAAATAAACCGATATCCAAAACCGATATAAACGGTTTTGGTTTTATACCGGTTTAAAACGGTTTTTAAAAAAGTACAAAAAGAAACAGAAAAACATATTTTATTTTATATAGAAGATCTTAAGTAAAATGTCATTAATTAAAATTTGGAGTTCCCAAAATAAACATTTTTGGTTGTACAAAAATTCACATGTTGTTTTTTGAGAAACGATATTTCCAAAACAACGGTATTTGGTCTAAAATTTGTTTTTTGTTTCATTAATCGAATTAACAACAAAACACCAGCAACTCCAAGCAAAATTTTTACGTTAAAAAATGATTCAAATTTTAATAATATTGGTTTTTTCTTTATTTTATTAATAAAATATATAGGGGAGCTTGGGGTAAAGTGGAACAAGTTTTGAAAAGTTCATTTGAATATTTTTTAAATTCTTTTAAAGGATCTATTCAATAGAATACCATTTATAAGTATACTAATGGATTTTTGACTGATGTTGGAAAACAGCTCAATTTCGGACATAAACAAAACAATGGTAATGCAAGAAAAATGTAAAAAAAAATTCAAATTATAAACATCTCAGTAACTATTTAAGGAAATACGAAAAATTAAGTGCAAGTTCGACAAGTTTAAACATTTCAAGTATAAGGCAGATATTTGTTTACATTAGTGATGATTAAAAATTTCTTGTTCTTGCATCTTGTTCTTGCATTTTTTTTTTTTGCAAGAACAAAAACGAGAACAAGATCGAGATTTTGCAAAAAAAAAGAACAAGAGCAAGTGATTTTAAAGTATTTATTATGTTTTTAAGTTAATAATGATATACAAAATAATTCAGGATATTACTAAATATTGAACAACAAGTAACAATGGAAAGCGTGCAAAATATTTATGAACGGAACATTAATGAAGATGTTTTTGTCAATTCTAAAGAATATAAGCATCTTAAAAATAAGGCCTGTGAAGCACTTTTGAAGCGGTAAATAGCTTTAAAAGTGCTTCAAAAGTCGCTTCAAAAAGATTAAACAGACAAAACAATGTTTTTCTCTTTTCTTCGCTACGCTTGTTCGTACATCGATTGTGCATATGCACTGTGCTATGCACATTATTATTTTGGTTTTACTTTTATATATAGTTTTTTTGTTAATTGTAAAATCATGAAGTAATAAAAAATAATATATGAACATTTTACAGTGTGATATATTTAGCTGATATATTGCTTTTTGTGTTTTTCTTTTCACAAATCCGCTGATTCGTTTGAAAGTGCAACAACAACAAAAATGCGAATAAAGCAGCATCCAAGCTTTTGATAGAATTTTTGGCGGGAAATTTTTTGTACCACAAGAGAACTCGTTGTTGTTGCCAACTAGAGAGCTGTACTAGATACATACATGTAGTGTGGTGCCATGCGACTGTTCGTTGTCATGCGTCTGTTTGTTGCCATGCGATGATACGGAATTGCAACGAAGAGTTGTCGTTGTGAAAATTTGTGTATAATAATCGTAATCTTTATTGTTATATTCTCTTCTTTCTGTTAGTATTCGCTTTGTAGCGTTTGAGTTTGTATTCGCATGGTGTTCGCAAAGACCATTTCTTGCCTTGCTCTTGCAAATGATCATCACTAGTTTACATATATTGCAGTTCACAGAATTGTTGAAATTTAATTTCTTTGGTTTTTATGGATGAAAATTGTACAAAATTCTTCTTTGCAATTCAGATCATATCTCAGGTGAAGTCAAAATGTTGCTTTTCATTGGTTTGTGGTCACGAAATTTTAAATTAATTTTTTTTCTTGGCGTAATCAATTAAATAATTCATATAACACAATATTTTTACTAAAATAACAACAAACATTGTTTAAATTACGTTTTCCACTTTACCCCAATATCATAATTTGAACATAATTTAGCACCATATAAAAAATGTAAAATTATTTCATAAATATGGAAATAAAGAAAATTTATACAAAAACCGATATCAAAACCGAAACCGTAACTTGGAACCGGTATACCGAAACCGTTTCGTTACAAAAACTTAAAACCGAAACCGAAACGCAGAAAAAACCGAAACCGAAATCGAAACCGTTATTCGTTTAGGTTTCAATCCTTGATATATATATATTTATATATATATATATATATATATATATATATATATATATACATATATATATATATATATATATATATATATATATATATATATATATATATATATATATATATAGATATATATATATATATATATATATATATATATATATATATATATATATATATATATATATATATATATTTCTTCTTTTTTATATATATTTTTTCTTCTCTTTTTTTTATGTATTATTATTATTTTTTTTTTTTTGTTTAATAACTTTTGTTTTATACTTGTGTAATATTTGTTCATACTTATAATGATAATATAACCGATTTAATATTTGTAATAAGATGATAATTATTATACATATATATATAAACTTGTTCAAATTATTTTACTTATACATGTTTTGCATGTGTATTGAGTGTGTGTGTTTGTTGGTATTTTAAAATGAATATATTGATTTTATATTTGGGTTAGAGAGGTGTAAATAATTACATGAGTGACTTTTGTATGCCCTACTGTTGGACCAGATTTCTTCTCTTGCTCTTCTGTGTGTTGGGTCGGATTTGTCTTGTTCCTCTTCAATGTTTCGTTGTAATGGTGTTATCTCGAGCTAATGGTGTTATCTCGATCTGGCTAATGGTGTTATCTCGAGTAGACGTCGTCATGTTGATACGTTGGACTCTTAGTCGGTCAAGAGAGTTTTGGTCCCGTTGACTTAGTTAACGATTCGTTCGAGATGAGTGTTCTTTTCTGCGATCTTTTCAAACATTTTGAAAACATCTTGGTGCTTATGTCACTTTATGTAGCTTATAGATTTCTGAATTGTTGATATCAGAAAATCGTTACTGCATCGATTTTTCTCTATGTGCGATGGAAGATATAATAATTTGACTTTTTATATATATTTTCAAGATCAATGTTGAATATTGTTTTCTGCATCTTGTTTCTGGCAGTTGTAGTTTTATGATTAAAATTCAATCACTGCAATCTACTTGTGCTTGGTATAACAACAAGTTTGCTCCTAGTGCATCCTTCTACATCTTCAAATATGCTGCCACTCTGCTTCATTTCTTCGTTTTTCTTTACCTTATTTGAATCTGCTGGACATCTGCTTCACTTCGTCTTGTTGATAACACCCAGAGCTCCTTTCACATGTCCCCATTAAAGTCCCAAGACCCCAACGATTATCTATGCGTCTTCTGAGTATCCAGCGCTGTTGGTCATTCTAAATAACAATTTTTTGTGCACTCGGATATTTTAAATTTACATGAAGATTTTACAAACAAGTAATTTAATTTTGTTTTTAAACTCTTCCAAATGTGTGGTGTGGTACTAACTTATATAAACTTAATATAATTTTCGTAAATTATATAATGGTTTATGTACATTCGTCACAAGAAAAGGATTGATCTTAAGATATTTAAATTACTTGAATTAAAGTATGGTACATTATTTGAACTATTACTATTTAGTGTGGTATTAGTTTATCTAAACTTAGTGTCATGTAATGTATAGTTGTTTATGTATGCAATAACATTGAAATTAAATGTTGTTTGTAAGTGTTTAACTTATTTGAAACACAGTTATTTAGTGTAATTTTAGTGTATTATGTCCTTAGAACAATGGCTAAGATCGTCGTCTTATATGCGGAGGGACTCAATGCGGCGGACTCAATCCCCCTTCAATGCGCAAAATTAAAAAAAAAATTATTTCTCATAATTTTTTTTTTTTATTTCATAAATTTTTTTTATATAAATATATATGTCTATAGAATATATTGTACATTAGATATATTGTATAACATATATTTATTATTTTAAATCTTCTCAAAAATTGTTGAATTAATTATATATGAATACATATATATTTTTTAATCTGATTAAATTCAGTTTTTTAAAAATTTATTTAATTTCGAATACAAATTTGTATATATAATATTAAAATATATATATTTTTTAATTCAAATACCCCTTATTTTTTTTTCATATATATATATATATATATATATATATATATATATATATATATATATATATATATATATATATATATATATATATATATATTTCCGTTTCTTTTTTTTTGTTTTGAAATTAATAGTATTATTTTTTTTTCAATTAATAGTTAATACCGTTATTTATAATTATTTTTTTAATCTTTTTTTTTAACTATTTTTTTTCTCTTTAAAAATTAAATAGTTAATATTATTTTCTTTTTTTTCTTCTCTTTAATAAAAATTTGTATCCCCCCTTTTTTTAATTTAATTCCACATTTTGTTCATGTTTATTATTTTTATTTTGTTTTCTTTTTTTTATCTCTTCTTATTATATTTTTTTCTCTTTTTTTTCTTTAAAATTTAAAAATTCCTTTTTTTTTATTTATTTTACTAATATGTTTCCTCTTTTATGTTTCAATTTAATTATTAATTTTTTTTTTATTTCAACTACACTAAATAATGTAATGTATAAATCGCTTTTTTTTTTAATTTTAAATTCTTTGCTTTTATTTAATACTTGTTTTTTTTTACTTTTAATTTATTCTACTAATATATTTTTTTGTTCCTTTTTTTTAATTTTAACTGTACTAAATATTTATACATCTCTCTTTTTTTTTAATTTTAATACTACTGATATTTTTCTTCTTCTTTAAGAAATTTAAATTATTATAAGTAATTTCTTCAAATTCATTTAAAATTTATTTGTTATATTCAAACTCATTGAAATTGAATTATATTAATATACAAAATTACCTATAATTTCTCTGCATGTAAATAAATATAATTAGAGTTGCGATTTATTTTCTAAACATATTTAATATTTTATTATATTATTTTTGTGTACATATATAAGTCACATTATATTAGACTTCCTACTGGCATGACGGTAAAATTGAATTATATTTATTTGCATTGTTTATGGTATCAAAAAAAAACTGCAAGATCTGCATTTATATGTCAGCTATTAACGCTTGCTTAGTGTATGATATACATACGTTCGTACAAATTGCATATGTGCTTCAGTACCTTTTCAAGGTTTGATAGCTTCCGCTATTAATATAGGTCAGTAATGCAATTTTTGTTTTTGCATTATCTGTATTGAATTCGACAATTTTATGACTAACATTGATTTAAATTTAAATTAATGCAATTGGTTGCATGTGGTTAATTTATTTCTTTTCTCAATTGATGATTAACTAACTTTAAAATTATAAGTTCTTTTCCTAAAATAGTTATATATATATATATATATATATATATATATATATATATATATATATATATATATATATATATATATATATATATATATATATATATATATATATATATATATATATATATATATTTGTATTTGTATTTCTTATTACTAAATTATTATTTTTAATATGTCCTATCTCTTTATTTTTATTACTATAATTTTTCCTTTGTTTTTTACTTACTGTTTTCCTAAACTATTTATATTTATTTTTCTTCCAAATGATGAAGTATGTAATGTTTTATTTAATGATTACTCTATATCTTATGGTTAGATCTATTTTGTCTAACATAATGTTGCAATCTACGAGTTTAATTGTCAACGCATAGCTAATTGGTTTTATATTTTTACTTTCATGGGTTCTATTTTAGGGTAATATTATAATATTTTAAGTTTTACGGCAACGATGACTTCGTTCCAATGACCCATTAGCCTGTGGATGGTAGGGTGTTCTATGTAATTTTTTAATTCCTAACAAATTACATGTATCCGAAAATAGTTTGGAAACGAAGTTCGATCCATTGTCTGTTACCAATACTTTGGGTATATTGTGGCGTGTAACTATTTCGTTGAACACCGTTGCGTTTGCTTGGTGACCACCTAACGGTGAATCGTGAAAATCTTTAATTACCGTCTCTATGTCCCGAGGTTCAGTTAGAATTATTATATTGTCATTTTCCTTTGTCATCAAATCGTTAGGATCGCATTCTGACTGTTTCTCATCGTCTTCCTTGTCTCTTTTCATGGTTTTCGAACGTGTTTGTACTACAACTACTTTTTCAGTATTATTCGGTATGCGGCTAAGCGCATCTGCGTTTAAATTACTTTATCCCGGTTTATAATGAATTTCGAAATCATATTCCGATCATTTGTGTCGGAAACGCGCAAGACGTGAAGTTTGCTATACCCTTTAGGGGCTGATGATCTGTATAAATTTTAAATGGTCTTCCCAAAAGATATGCCCTAAAATTTTTTGTTGCCCATACATTTGCCAAAAATTCTTTCTCTATAGTAGAGTAGCGTGTTTCCTCATCGTTAAGAGCCCTACTGGCAAACGCGATCGGACGGTCGCTTCCAACTTCACCTTGCGAAAGAACCGCGCCAATTGCTTCGTTACTGGCGTCTGTCGTGAGCAAAAAGGGTTCGTTAAAATCCGGATACGCTAGTATGGGTGGTGACATAAATGCCTCTTTAAGTTTAAAAAAAAAACCAGTTGGGAAGGTTAGATCACATGGGAAATTTTAAAGTAGGTGTAATTATGATAGTTAGGATTATCAAAATTATAGTCGGTCTAAGCCGACTATAAATACCCTACACATATGTGTGGTTACCATTCAAAGTGATATATAGGTCACCAGGGTATACGCATCCTGAAAAAAACTACAAACATTCAATCGCTGAAGAATTTCCATTCATTTGATACCCATATTTACAAATGGGTAGGTGTACCGAATTTCGATTTTTTTTTTTGTGAACCACAAGTCTTTTCGCCGGAAAACATTATTATCATGTATTTGAGCATGATGTCAATATATATTTGACCAACAAAGTTTACCTAAGCACGTATACATAAAAATTGATCTTTATATGTACATTTTATATGTGGTATTTGAACATAAGTGGTCGGATCATAGGTCACAATGGACCGATCTCGCCAATTTTTTCGCACATACAGCGTAGGTATATTAGTAATCTAAGTTATAAGTTTCATTTATCTAGCTCTTCAATTTTGAAAGTCTTAGGGATTTCAACAGACAGACGGACAGACAGACAGACGGACAGACAGACAGACAGACGGACAGACAGACGGACATCGCTAAATCGACTCAGGAGGTCATGCTGATCAAGAATATATATACTTTTCCATACCGCAGATGCTTTCTTCTGGGTGTTACAAACGGCGTACCAAACTGAATATACCCTTTCACTCTTAGTGTAGGGTATAATTAAGCCTAAAAATGCTTGAACTTCCTTCCTATTTTTCGGAACTGGAATATTTTTTACACACTCTACTTTGGCTGGGCCTAACTCAGAACACTTGTGTCCTAAATATATAACCTCGCGTCGCAAAAACTGACATTTTTCTGTTTTTAATTTCAAATTATGTTCTCTCAGCTTTTGCAAAACTTTGCATAGCCTATATATATGTTCTGCTAAATTATTTCCATAAACCACTATGTCATCTAAATAAACGAAATAGTCAATACCCTGTAAACCAGTTAGTATGTGGTTCATAATCCTTTGAAAAGTGGCAGGTGCCCCCGTTACACCGAATTGCATTCTGTTAAATTCGAAATGACCAAGACCTGTACTGAAAGTAGTTTTTTCTTTGTCACTATCTTCAACTAGAACCTAATGGTAACCACTGGCTAAATCTAGTGTTGAAAAATACCGACTATGACCTAACTGGTCTAAAATCTCATCTATTCGTGGTATAGGAAATACCTGTTTTATGGTGACGTCATTTAATTTTCGAAAATCTATAAATAGTCTCCACTTCTTAATGCCATCTTTATCGCTCTTTTTAGGTACCAATAATAATGTTGAATTCCAAGGCGACATGCTTGGTGAAATAATTCCATCGTCTAACATCTTTGATACTTGACTATTAATCTCATTTCGATGCGTATGAGGAGGCTTATACTGTTTCTGATTTATTGGTGGCTGATTCCACTGTGTAGGTATTTCATGTTTTAATATCGGAGTGAATGTTAATTCACTGAAAGTAGTTTTTTCTTGTCACTATCTTCAACTAGAACCCCTTCCAAATGAAAAACGTCATGATATGGCAAGCAAATATTTTGCAAAGATGCAACTTCTTCTTTATTTAATGATTCATCGATCTTTACATTCCCTAATAATCTATCAATTCTATTTTTTATATTAAACGAGTTTATTGTATTTATTGTAGAACTCGCCTTTGTTGCTTCTTTTATTTGTTGAAATTTGAAAATTGTGGATTGAAATTGCTACCAATGGTTACCACTTATCGTGGCATTTAATATTGATGCATATACTCTATTTTTTCTAACGTTTGTTAAACTCTCTCCCAAATAGACTCCTGGCTGAATTTCCTGTTTGTGCAACAAAACTATAGGAATTCTTGTTCTTAACGGCAGTAATACAACCATGGGCTGTACCCTGATTTGTTGATTAAAATTAATATTTTCTATATCTTGTAATGATTTTAATGGACATTTAACAAGATGATTTTTGTCTTCATCAAAAAATGTAATTTTTTTATTTATAGTCACGCCCGACTATTCCATCTGCTAGTACCCCTTGTTCAAGTGACACAACGTGTAGCGTTAAACTCAGGTTTTCTATCTTTGTGTGCTGAATCTTAGTGGAGCCTAAGGTTCTAACGCATCCACCAAAAGCACCACTCAGATCTTTCTGAATATTTTTATTAAAATTCGGCAAATGAGCCATCAGGCCATTCTTTAATCAGGCTGGCCTCAGCTCCAGAATCCACAAACAGAGTAAGTTTTCCATTTTTTGCTGCCTCGCAAGGTACTTCAATGAACACATCACTCTTATCGGATATCTTGAAACACTCTCCATGCCGGTGAAATATTTTACGATGCATGCCTAATTGTGAAGTTAATTTTATTTTTCTCGACATAAATTTACTCTTAAAATTATTAGCAATTGAAGACAATTTAATTTTACAAATCGTGAATTTATTATACATTTCTGACAATAAAACGCACATAGCGCTAATAATAAAAAGAAATATTGAAATTACTTCATTACAAATTATACTCGCCCCTGTACGGAATGTATCCACAGTCTTGCCAGACGTTTGATCTACAATTCCCAAATTTTCAGGGCAGTTAATTACAACTTTCTTTTTTTTTTGATTTACTTTTGATTTTATTATTCTTGATTTTAATATTTTTAACTTCCGATTCAATTGGTTTTATTTCCTTTAATTTATTTGTTTTTTTTTATAATTTGTTTATTTTTAATTTCCTTAATTCCTATATTCTGTTCATTATTCGTGTCAAGTTGTGCATTATTACTATTTAGTTCATTATATGTTTTTGTTGGAAGATTTCTTTCTTCATTAATATGTATTTTTACTTTTTGTTCTATATTTTCTGCGTTAATAATATTCGCTGTTTTATTTTGTTGTAGTGTCCTCTTTGGAACTTCTACAACTACTGGCCTTACTACACTATTTGCTAAGGGTCCCCAGTTTAGTGGCCTTGACTGGGCCCCTGGTAGATTCCCTGCGGAGTGCTATTATTGTACCATGCATCATATTTGCGTTTGGCATAAAAATACATAATAACATGTCCGTCCTTTCTGCACCAAGTGCAATATTTAGCAGGCCTGTTTGCAAAATTCCCATTACCATTATTTCCTTGAAAAACTTGTGTATCGCGTTTAACGTGACAATCCCCCTCGATGTGTCCCCCTCTATGGCACCAATCGCATCTCAATTCTGGAGCACTCCCGCCTTGGTTCTGGATACCACCTTGACCATTTACCTGAGGTACGGGTGGCTGACTTCCTTGGGGAGCAGTAAGTCCTGGAAAAAAATTCCGACCCGAACGATCTGCATACTGTTCATGTCCATAAGTACGACAGTCACTGCAATACAGTGCAATACAGTTAACTAAATTATTCAATTCATTAACGAACACGTCGTTTTTCATATCATTATATTTACATTTAATCGTGCTTAATGCTGCCGACTGCATGTTAACCAAACGCCTCGAGAAAGATCTAATACTTTCCCCCGGATACTGAGATGCCTTTCTAATGTCATATTGAATGGCATCTACTGACCTACACTCCAACTACGTATTCCTTAACAGATTGTATAAATGATCTATTTTGTCAAACTCCTTTGAACTTACTAAGTCAAAAGCATCTCCCTATAAACGAACCTTAACGCCTTTTATAAACTCCTTCATTTGTTCAGGCTTCAGTTCTGCCCTCACCACTTCACTTCCTTAAATAAAACGGTGAAGATCCGTCCTCAGCGATGATGAGTCTGCACCTGCAAAATCTGGCACCGCATTTTTAACGAATTTCGCGACTTCGCCTAATCCCATGTTGACCTGTGTAGTGATGTCGTCACTTTCTATGGTATCCTTGTGGTATAAGAATGTCTCGTGCGCTGTCTTAACCTCCTCGTTCAAATATCTAATACGCGCGTTCAACTCCTGTATTTTGTTGTTCGCTTCCTCCAACGTCGCGTACTCCTCCCTTGCCTCGTTTTCCAACGAGATGTCGGTATTGATCACCTTTAATATAATATACAAATTGAATTTTGTTTCCAAAGGATACTGAGATATGTACAGCTTCGTAAAATCAGAGACCAAAAATATTTTTTTTTTCAAATTTATATGTAAAAAGTCATTGTAAGAAATGATGGCACTGTAAAACAAATGTTACCATTAGATAACATTCGATGAACATTTTTCATTTATGGTCTTTTTATTATAGGACATTAAATTTTAAAATATTTTTTAATAATTATATAGGAGAAATATAAATAAAAGTTAATATTATTAAAGTTAAAAATAATTATTTTTGATAAATACTTTCAAAATTCAAATACAATTTTAATTTTAGATACATATTTATTAAAATCAAAATTCATTATTATTTTTGATATATATATAGAAAAAAAGTCGTTACTCCTACCAAAAAATCTCCAAACAAACAAACAAATTGGCTGAACTTTAGATAACCGGGTGAAGTGAAGTATTTTTTCTTCAAACTATCGGACTTGTGGTACCCCAGATAAATCGAAACCTTATACACCTACCTATATTGATCTCACGATTAATATGTTATTATGTTCATGATCCGATAACCCCAGTAACCCCAGTAACCTTAGTTTTAACAACTGAGTTCATTTTATACACGAATAATATACCCAATATAATATATAATTACAAATCCTAATCGCTATGGTTATTAGATCATAAAAATAACGATATAATTACAAATGTGGCATTATTACTTTTCATTTGAGTACCTATATGATCAAATATGTAGATGCACCGGATATTGTTTTTTCTAGGGTACCACAGATCCGACCGCATCCTATATTTTTTTGTTTTTTAAGCAAATAAAACGGTTGATTTAAAGAAAAAAAGTTGCTTTAAAGAAGTACAGTTGTATAAAATATAAAATATAGAAAATATAAAAAATATAAATAAATATAAATAAAAAAAATATAATTAAATTTTTGGGCGCATTTTAGAAAAAAATGGAAAAAAGGCGCAAAAAAATCAATCGTCCCCCCCCAAATCATACTTCTGGATCCGCCCCTGATCTGGACTTCATCTTATGAGTTGCAATTTGTATACTCTGCCTTAAAGACTGATCGTCTCGGTCTTCACTTTTCTTCTTCCCCAAAACACTTTTTGGAATTGATTTTTGCGCATCCATGGCAGTACGTTCGCAATGTGCTCCTACGTTGTATTGATTCATCTTACCGCAACACATTGCTTACATCTGCGAATCCAATAGGCGACTGACTTCTGATATCTGACCTAATAGAAATGTCTTCTGACTTTTTTAATCGTTTTATTAATGCTCAAGTGACTTACATTGAAACCACAATGGTATTTCAGTACTATTGCTTTTGTTTTTGACTTGGGAACAACAATCAAATTTTGTGCAGTTCTGCCATTTTCAGTTTCCCACACACGGTACAAACAACCATTTTGTAGCTTCAGGTTTTCCCACAACGCTCAGTAAGCCCTGCTTATTGGACTGTTGGATGCTATCTCTTTCCATAAAGGCTTTCTTTGTTATTCCTTGAACGTACTAATTTTTGCGATGTCAGGGTCCTTCTTTTGATCATTTCGTATTTGCTCTATACTCCATAGATCATCTACCATGACATTTAACGAACGAACGTTAATTATGTTCGTCTTTCCTTCTTCTCTCGGGCACTCTCTCTTGTCTTCGGAACCATTAGTATTCTGTAAATCGGTGTCGTTGCAGTGCACCCATGACCGCTGAATAACTGCTTATGTCACTATTTGGAACAGTCTGCAATACTTCGGCTGCGCCTCCTTTTAGCTCCACGATAAGTGCAGCTACGCTGTCCTCATTGTTCCATTGATTACCTAGAGCCGTATTCTCAAATTGAAGCTTAAAAATGTTAAACGCTGTTCGTCGTACATCGGCGATTTTAGCCTCGTCCCACTGACAGCATGCGGTGTTTGTCCTGTTATCTGCAACACATGCAAATCTTTTTTTATTTCCTGGAGCTCATTGGCGATGTCTTTAATTTTATCATCAACGCTAACTTCCAAGTCATTTGAATGCTCCTCAAGATCTTTTACTTTGCTATGTAGTGTATTAGAAACTTCCAGAAGCTGCTTATAGTGTTCCTGAATCTGATACTCCATTTTTACTTGATGTTGGTGGTAATTCTATAGAATCTCTGTTTTGAGCTGATTAGAATTTTTCAAAAGTTTCTGTTCCATTTGATTGGAATTTTCTTGAAACTGTTTGGAATTTTCTTGAAACTGTTTGGAATTTTCTTGAGCCATTATCTGAAACTGTTGCTGCATAGCTCCGATCAACTGACTCATATCGAAAACTTGGGTGTGTACTTTCTCCTCTGTATCCAGATTTTTCGATGACGATGCTGCAACTTCAACTTCAAATTCGTGCTCCGCGAGAACAATACCTTGGACCTCTAGTTCTTCCATTAGGTGCTTCTGTAACTCTACTATCGTACCAGCAGTTGGAAGATCACGACTCGCCAGCTTAGTTATTCAAGTTTAACCATTTTGTATAACAATCCCACTTCTGAAACTAATGTTACGAAAATTCAGTCTACGGAAAACTGTTCTACAAGTTCGTATCTCTGGATTGAGTACAAAATAAAAACACTCTTATGTTTGATTTAAATTATAACAATTAACTTTATTAATTCACTTTAATAAACAACTTTACTAATAACAAATTCTAACAACTGTTGCATGTCCACAATTTAACTTGACATTTATCACACGAGATGCACTCGACCACTTTACAATCAATACTGAAGTGCTGTGCCTCAGATTCGGTGGCCTTATATGCTGCAGGCATCAGTTCGACACGTTTCGACAAACTTCGACTTGTTTCGAGAATCTTCTACTCGTTTCGTGAATGACTCATGCTATTGGCATCCCATTCGCACTCATGTGTCTCAATGTGCTGATCTTCCATTTCTTTCTCGCACATTGCATAGTGCCCAGAATGATCTTCCGTCTCTTTCTAACACATTGCTTAGTGCGCTGAATTGTATATATATTTTTTTTCTCCAAATGGTTTTCTTATAACTAATATTAAGTATATAGAGCACCATTTAAACGGGTAGGAACATTACTTTTTCGAATTTTTGTTTTTTAGACCACCCTAATGCACGTGCATTTCAAATTCAAATAAACCCCTTTAACGAATTGATCACCTTTAATGAAAATAAAAAAACACGAACTTTAAGAAAATACAGGATTTTTTTCATGTGTGCACCCAAAAGTTGAGTTTTGTCGTACGGTGTAAAAGTAGTTCAACGGGCTCAGAAGTTATGTATACATATATGAAAAACATTTTTTACTTCATTTCCTTTTTTTTGTTATATGAGCCATTCTTTTTCAAATCGAACACGAAATATTTTTGACACTCTGGATTTGCTTCAATTTTTTTTATGGATTACTTGTTGAAAAGAAGCCCACCTATATTTTTTTGCTTTTTGTCAATAGGTTTGAAAGTACAGGGTGTTTAAAAAATGAAAATGTGACGCATGGACCTTTTTTTTAAAAATTATATAACTTTGCATCTGTGCATCGTATAGCGTATTATATATACAAATTTAATATATTTTTAATTATCATGTAACTCTTATAAGCAAATAAAATGTTTTATGACATGTTACTTAACGAGAGGTATTTTTATTTTTTTTAAATTAAGATTATCATTTTCCTCGTTAAATTCTATATAAAGAACATTCTTTTGTGGTGGTCATTTGTGCACATCTATATGAAAACCATTTTTTTATGTTCAAACGATTTTGATTTTGATTTATCAGTATAATTACCTAACACCTTGATCAGCTTATTGCCCACCCAGTTGGTAGTTGGTTCTCTCAACTGCTAAGTCGGTTCTTATAACAAAAACTAAAATAATTGTAATATCATACCAAAAAAGATTTAATTTAAATTTTAATCGTAAAAGATCAGTAAACAGATAAATAAATAAAAATAAATAAAAAAGTTATCATATAATTGGTATATTATTAAACATACATTATAGTAAATGTTGGTGTAATTGTGCGATAATTGGACCAGGCAATTTGTATCCTCGCATTTAAAGTTAATCTTTAATCTTTAAATTCAAACTATAAAAATCAATAGTATATGAAATTAAGCATTGACGTGTCGAAAATCCTTTTTATAGTGTGTAAAACTACGAAAAACCTAAGTACAATTTTGCTCAGAAAGCATCAATTTATTAATTTTATATCACATTTGTTTTAATTTTTAAATCTAAAAAATAAGGGTCAATATTCGCGAATTTAATGGACACAGAGCTCAAACTATTCGGTCACAGCCTAAAGATACTGAAAAAAAAAATTTAATAAAA